>JAYESA010000003.1:104194898-104389898 GCA_036927795.1 Iris macrosiphon | reverse complement strand
CCAGATGTGGATTTCGGTGAGCCGAACACAAATTTGCCTAAAAATTCAACTGTGGGGCCCGCCAATTTGCGACTTGGTCAACTGTCTCAGAATTGCATAAAAAATGGGTCACAGGACCAGCGCGTTACCATGAGTCTAGTGGCGCAAGTTTCGTCACAATCTGACGAGCGTGCACAAAATGCGCAGGACTTTTGCAAAAGTTGTGACACGGGGATTGTCCGCGAATGCAGGCTGATTCCGACGCGCACACGCGTCCGAATTAGTTTCCGTAAAATCTCACACATCTGGGTATATTATGCGCACCTTTTGGTACTCTTGGTACACGGCGGGGTGGTCCCGTTTGGCGGGGCGCGCTCCGTTTTACAATTTTTAGAAATCTGGAAAAAGTCAATTTTTGGAGTTTTCCACCAAATTTAATTCTACATACATAGTTAATAAATTAATGTAATTAACAAAAACTAAACTAGGTCAAGTGATCTCCGCATACCAAAAAGAAAAATCGAATTCAGATCTCTGTGGTGGGAGATACGAATCCGGGAACATGGGTCATTGCAACATAATTTCTGGAATTTAAAAAGTGGTCATTTTTTTCGACTTGGCATCGATTTATACCTAGGTTTGTGCGCTGTTCGAGATAAACTAACACACAAAGATGGAAGGGGGATAGGTGAGGATCATACCGGGGAAGATGGGGTCGAGTTTGGTCAAGCGAGGGTGCAAAAAATAGAGCCTGAAAAGGGCTTCGCTGCTGGTGCTCCCTTAAAGTCTGTAATACTATCCTGAGATGTTCTTCATGCTCTTCCTCATTACTGGAATATACAAGGATGTCATCAATGAATAATACAATAAACTGGTCCAAGTATGGCATGAAGATGCAGTCATCAAATTTATAAATACCACTGGAGCATTGGTTAACCCAAATAACATAACTAAGAATTCGTAATACCCATATCGTGACCTGAAAGCTGTCTTTGGTATATCCTTCTTCCAGACTCGCACCTGATGATATCATGATCGCAGATTTATCTTAGAGAAGACTCTTAGTTCACTCAATTGGTCAAACAAATCATCAATCCTAGGTAATGCATGTCACGCCCCGATTTCGCTAAATCGATAATCGTCCCCCGGGTGTGATGACGTGCACGCGTAAGGCACGCATGCACAAGGCCAGGCATAATGATATACTTTAAAACAAATGCAATAGAGTACACAAATAAGATATCACACTTTGAGATAAGGAAAAATTCTCTTTATTGATAATGAACATCTGTTTACAGACTCCTGACCCAAAAGTAGTAAAGATGCCGCACGGGCTTCAAACTTGGACGCAAAATGAGATAGCTATTCCATACATTACATCCTTTACTAGTATTTCAAAAGCATAAAATACCTTGGGTATGAGTCAGCACCATCGCCTAGTAGCTTCCAAAAGTGAGAGCAAGCTCCTTTTTTGCTTATGTACTGGAGCTCCTAAAAGTCACGACACGAACGTGCCTTAATTCAGAAAGGGTTGGAGAAAGCTTCAGCTCCTCGCCGAATTGCCTTGGCTCGGGGAACCTACTACAATGAGGGTCAGTACTTCAAAGAGTACCGGTGAGGGCGAGCTAACCCAAGTTACCAAAATCTATAACGAATTCATATGAGCATGCAATATTTTTATAATGTGATCTTTCTATCTTGCCTTAGTTCAATTCTTTGTATATGATAGAATAAAATGATATAACCAAATGTGCCACCGCTCGGTGACTTTACCTGTACTATCATGTCCCAGTCCCAAAATACGTAGGACTAGGAATATGTAAGCATGCCAGCCGTATGTATATGGCAACCCCAATATATGAAAACCATAACACATATGTATGCTGTATTATGAATAATAATTCACAAGTGGTATAGATTTATGTCATAAGTCACAGGGCATAACTAGATCTCATCCACAGAATCAAATAGAAATAAATAACCAATAAACTATATAACCGAATCAAGTATAAGGTACTCGATAAGAACAAGTAGTTGGGTGGAGACAAATCCACTACCAAACTAGAATATAAGAGAAATAAAATAAGTACATCTAATGATCAATGAGGCTCGAAGAGAAGACCCCCTCGAAAAAGCGATAAGTAGCAAGTCATGATCCGTGCTCATGTAAATAGTCATGATCGTCTACACCTGGAAAGGGACCAGGTCCTCAGAGGGACGTAACAAGATACATAGAAGCATGCCAATAAAGTACTAAAAATAAACATCCAAAGGGTCGTCTAACCGCCTATGTGAATGCACTTTGAGAACAACTTTCCAACACGTGGGCTATCTGGCTAAAATAGGATTGGCATGATTCTCTCGGAGAATCAGGGGCCTAAACAGCATGACATCTTTTGAATGTCAGAGGACACCTGTAGATAATATAGGGGTCATCATACCACGCATCTCTGGCGGAGCGTGCGGGTTACATAAGAAAAGTACAAAGGAGCCCAAACGCCTTACTTGTTGTTCTCCCTACCCCATGCTCTATTCATGCCATATCCATGACACGATGACATATCTAATAACTGCCAAGGCTTCTAATTATGCAAATTCTATCAGCAGTTATCCCTATCCGTCGTACGTTCCGTACGTACCGGTGGCCAGCCGAATACGCAAGTTCGTGTCCTACATGAGACTCACACTCGTGTAAAAACTATGTCACAGCCAATAAAATATAAGAATGTCTCATGATAATGGGGTGGTCTCATAAAACTAGGTCAACATGCATAATATATAATAAAGACAAAATACGACGCCACCGTCGTTGCACCCAAGTTTTTCTTGGACGCGCAGTTTATATAGCAGTTAAAATTTATGAACTAAATAAAAAATAAAATGCATTCACCATATGGAATATAAATTACAGTATAATGGCAAGGTATACTTGCCTGGTAAGAAAGCTGCATAATATAAACGTCCAGGTGTCAAGTATACAGGATCAAAAACTATGGTCTTTGAATGAACGTCTCCGGATGATAAAATAAATATCACCAACATTTCCAAAACCAGCGAGATAGCTAGAAAATACTACCCTTTCGTCCAATTTGGACACAGGGGCAAAACGGTAATTTTGGATCAAAACGGGTTCATATGTGGGCCCACTTTGCACCAAAATATGTGCCAGTGGTAAAGGTCTCTAAATGGGATAAATTATAGGTTAAATAAATTCTAAACAATGATACGAACTCAACGGTATGTCCAGTTTTGAATTCCGGTGAGCCGATCACAAATTCGCCCTTAAAGTCAAACCGTGGGACCCGCAAATAGGCGGCTCGATCAACTATCTCGGAATTGCGTGAAACTTGGGTCACAAGACCAACGTGATACCACGAATCTAATGGCGCAAGTTTTGTCGCATTTCGACAAACATAAACAAAGTGGGGTGGTAGTTTACAAAAGTCGCGATATAGAGACTTTTTACGGATACGCGGTAGAACGCTGTCTGGGCCAACTCTACTATCTAAATATCTTATACAATATATATATATGGTAATGGTCAATTATCTCAACTCTAAATGGAGGAACAATATAGTATCTGATTATGTAATTATACTTAATCATAATATAAACTAACGAAGATAAGCACGAGATGGAATAATGAAGGAAAAGAGTCATAATACAACCACAAGTCTGAGATAATATATATATGCCAATAACCTCAATAAAAGTCTAATATAAGTCTAAACAGATAATATAAACATCCTCAGACTCTGGTACTAGGTCCTCCTACTCTAAAGGAGTATCCTCTAATGGTACGCTATCCTGTGGTCCGTAGTAGGTGGGACATTGGTTTATGAGCCAATCACCTTAAAAATATATCCAGTCGGGATTGGAATAAAGTACATGCCTCTGAAAGCAGTTTCAAATACATAATTGAGCATATATAACAGATAATAGAAAAGAAAACAAGATAACTAAATATCATAATGTAATGAACTAGAGTGAACAGGTAATGTACTGGAATGAAGAACAGACAATAGAATAACTGCAAGCAATAAAAATAACTGAAACTAGCTAATGTGCCATAGAGTACAAGTTTATTATGTGATCGGTTTGGGTTGAACACGAATACAATATGGTAACTCGATTACACGTGTGATATATAATCAACATATACACGAATATACTTTGGCTTGATCACATAACCAACTCCTACTCCCCCATCTCCAACCAATACTTATGGATCCAATTATGACACGTTACGAACACGAATATAGGTATACTGAATATGAGCGGTGTGTGAACACGAAGTACACTAAAATCAATACCCGATACACATAATAAAATATATGTGAATGAGTATCCGCTGAACACGGTAAGGGACAATATCTTCTGACAGGATTCATATAGTACAATTCTGTGTAATCGCTGTATCAGAATCAAGTATACAGTTCTAGAATATGTGATATATACACTATCATGAAATAAAAACTAACAGAGAATTGTACTCGCCTGAGGTCCAGAGAAATGAATGAGTCTCGGTATCCAAACTGGTGTCACACAGACCTATATATGAAATTCTATGTCAAATTGTGTAATGAAGTGAATAATGCTAAGATGATCTAAACATTCCTTTCTAAGTCCATTTCTAGCTCACTAGTTTCATACTAGGTCAAACTAGGTCTTATCTAACTTTTAGGTCCATACCTAGTCTCTAAGGTGATTACAAGTCTAAAATATGCAATACTAGGTTATACTTAATCTCTAAGTCAATACCCAAAGGTATTAGCTATACTAGCTAGTAGAAATATCATATATTGTCTATATCTATACTTACACTACATTACCTAGTGATACCTTGACTTATAGCTAAACTGATATCAATACTATACTAATTCAATACTAATAAATACTTAGTTATATACTAAGTTAACTCATCTATATATATACTAACTTAACTTATAACCCTTACTAGTACTAACAAATTTCTATATACTAACTGTGGATAACCAACAATAATTTATAATCAACTAACTTAACTAACCCTTTAAGATCCACAAATGATATCTAGCTTAACCAACTAATAACACTAAATGTTCACTACTAATAACTATACTAACTTAGCTATAGGCTACTACCTTAACTTAAGGCCTAACTCAAGAATACTTCCTTACCTTACTCACAGCTACTGCTGTTATGAGTCAAAGCTCGACACATCAACCCTAGATTATATGTTGTTGTTGTTGTTGTTGCTGATATCCTTACTGACTTTGCAACTGCTGCAGTTGCCTCACCTCACCTTCTATACACCTGCATATCTGAGTCCCCTTAGTTCCTGCTTGATACTTCAGAACTCTAAACATGAACATTGATGGATTAAATTCAAAATTCTACAATTTGATGATTTGAATTAAAAGTTAAGCTTTGATTGTTGGATCACATATTTAAAATATTGATGATAGAAATTGAATTTAAAATTTGAAGAGTACAAAATTTATAAGTTAAAAATATGAATAAGATTTTATTAGAATTATTTATTATTTAAAATCTAGAGAAGATTATGATAGTTGAAAATCGTAATTTAAATTTTGATGTGGGATGTCATATAGATTTAAATTAGATTTGGATATTAATTATTTAAAAATCGAGAAAAGATTATGATAGGTTAAATTTTGATTTAAACAGTGGTTATTGAAGTGATTGCGATGGATTTGAATAGATTTTGTTATATAAATTTTTGGAAGAGATTGCGATTGACTTGCCTTATATACGAATGTGAAGGATTTAGCAAATTATGCCTTATTTTTAATTTCGAGGACAAAATTCTTGTAAGTTGGGTAGATTGTAATTCCCTCCACCCAAAAATAGGTATCTTGTGTGTATTTTGTATTTCTTGTATTTGTTTTAGATTATTTTTCAAATTAATTAAAATCCAATAATTTTATTAGGATACTTCACCGTGGTTTAGAAATTAATAATATAGGATAGCCCCAAAATCTGTATCGTCCTTCATAGGAAGTAGCCTACATAGGTGACACTACCTGTAGGATCTTTTCGTGGCACATAAATTCGATCCCTTAATATTAGTATGATATTAGTGTAACAACCATAGATTAAATATTAAATATTTAGATATTATATATATATAATTTATTTGTGGTTATTTTTCTATCCCAACTTCCTACAATTAGCATCCTATAATACTCCATGACAAATTAGACAAAAAAAAAATTGTAAAATTGCATATTATTTACTATTATCCTATTTTGTTTGATATCTATTTAATTATCTACTAAGTGAAATTGGATAATACAGTTATTTGATTTATTATAACTAGATAAATATCTAATTATTAATTACAAAAATATTTTATAAAATATTTTGGGTGTAGTATTTTATTGAAGCTTTACAAAGTAAAATTTTTTAGAATTTTTTTTTTTTGCAAATATTATTTTTAGATTTTTTAACCTCATCTCTATATATATATATATATATATATATATATATATATATATATATATATATATATATATATATATATATATATATATATATATGTTAATAAATATATAGTTAATAATAATAATAATAAGGAAAAGGAAAATAAAAATAAAAGAAATAAAAACAAAAGAAAGAAAGAAAAGCAAAACCCAATACTTATTCCTAAACTAACAAATCCTATCTCCCCCAGCAAACCCACAGCACCCGACCCCCTCTCCCTATCTCTCTCTCTATATATATACATACGTATATATGCAACATCAAACCTAAACCCTAACCCTAATCCCCTTCACCTCGAACACAGCGCCGTCGACCCCATCGCCGTCGCCGACCTTCAGGCGACCACCGGGAAGACGCCGCACCGGCCGACGACCGCCTCCGCAGCAGCCGCGGGCCGCCCGCGCGCGGACATCAACTACAGCAGCACAACCTCGACGCCCTATATTCATGTTATTATATCTCACTCATCTTTGATTCTTTTTGTGAGCAGTTTATCCGTGTACGTTCACAACCTAACCATCTAGGATTTTCTTCAAGCGGGACGAGTTTTTGTGCCTTGAATTGGTCAAAAAATCGACCGGAAAACAGCCAAAAAACTTACCAAAAATAGCACAAAATTTTGACCCGAACCCCCATGTTCATACCCAATTTGCCACCAACCCGTTAAATATTTTTAAAATCTAATTGAAAGGTTTTTTTCTCAATATAACCAAGAATTTAACTGTTCTTTTAGTTTTTATTAATTTTTTTATTTGTTAAATTATTCGACCTTCAAAATGACCAAAAACTTGGTATTTTAAAACTATGGAGTGCATCCAGCCAAACGGGATCGTCTCGTCGCGTACCAATTGTACCGAAAGACGCGTATGGTATATCCTGACGTGTGGGCTTTCACGGAAGTTGATTCAGACGTGTGCACGTCAGAATCAATTTCTTTGGTACGCATCACATGGAGGCATCAAACTCCGGGGGAGTCTACCTAGGAGAGAGAAGATGAAATGCGAGAGCGTTATCCATATTTGTTTGTGCCTTGAGGTATATTCATTCCTAGTTCTGTTATGTTCTTTTATTCTATTCTGTTATTTTTTGGGGGGTAGTTTTCGTCTTTGAATTTCAAGGACGAAATTATTTTAAGAAAGGTAGACTTGTCACTACCACATTTTCTAGGAAAGTGTATTTTAGTCATTTTATAATTAATTAAATATTATGCATATTGAATAATTATTTATTATATTATTTAATTATTGTTAGATGTTAGATTATTATTTTGGACTTGTGTTAGTGGACCTAACTAGTTTAGTTTAGACTCATAGACCAACATGTATTAATTGTTAGAATTGAGCCCAACTAGAAAGCCCATTGATTAGGAGGATGATTAGCTAATTAAATCATTAGACTAGAACCTTCCCTCCTTTATTATTTCTTCATGAGAGGCCCCAAGGGGTATAATAAATATTACATTGTAGCTTGAGGGGGGGGGGGCAAGGGGGCGGCCTACATAAAGAGGGGGAAGAGTTTCTCTCTCCTCTTTTTATTTCAAATCTAGATCTAAAATTTCTTTCAACCAAAATTTCTCATTCCCACATCATTTCTCTACCAAATTTTATCCCAATTCCTTTCCAAATTACCATTGGAGACTAGTGAAGTAAGGATCTAGAAGGAGAAAGTAAGGATCTACAAAGAGGAGCAAGGATCTACAAGTTGGAGGTCAATTTTATCACATTTGGAGGTTACATTGGGAATCCATCTCCTAATAGGCACAATTAAAATTTTCTCCTTTATTTAGGTTCTAAATCTGAGATTTGACCATGAGAAATCAACCCATATACATAGGCTACCCATAGGATTTGAAATTGAGTTCATAGGAGGCCT
Source organism: Iris macrosiphon (assembly GCA_036927795.1). NCBI lineage: Eukaryota > Viridiplantae > Streptophyta > Magnoliopsida > Asparagales > Iridaceae > Iris > Iris macrosiphon. Next base: position 104,381,561 of record JAYESA010000003.1, on the reverse strand, counting down.
ATTGAGATAGCTATGGTACTTTTTGTGTCAATTTTGGTAGAATTCCGAGATTGACACTTGTTGTATTTGTCAATTGGTCCTATAGATCAATTTGACATGTGATTGTGTGTTTGTGGCTAGTTTCGTGTCCACAATTGGCTATGTGTAGGTCATATCCCAACAATTTGGTGATACGTGTTGATTTGAGAGTTTTTTCTCTGACACAGAACTTTGTGCATGTCACATTTTGATACGGACACGTAGATGTGTGTTTGACTCTTCGTATTATTCATAAATAATATATTAGACTTGCTCGTGTCCTTCGGGGTATGTTTGGTGGTGTGGTGGACTCGTATCGCAAGCGTATCATAGATCTAGTATGATACGGGTGCGATGCACTCCACGTGTTTGTTGTATTGTATTTCTATATTTAATCTACATTATTCATAACTAATAGTATATTAGTTATCATAGTATAGTATATATATATATATATATATATATATATATATATATATATATATATATATATATATATATATATATATATCCTTGTGTTGTTTATATGATATGTATATTTGTGAGTTAAAGATATATACTATATTCATATCTATGTATGTAGTTGATGTTTATAGTTATATTATAGAGAGTGTATGTATGTATATATATATATATATATATATATATATATATATATATATATATATATATATATATATATATTATGTGCAAGAGTGAGTGTGTGCATATAGGTGCATTGATATGTTTATATATATATATATATCTAAATACATTGTAAGTTACATAGTTATGTATACATGCATTTAGAGGTATAATGCTAGTGTGTGTGCTTGTGTGTGTGGGAAAGAGAAGTGAATCAGTACATTTTAGTGAACCAATGCATCTTCAGTGAGCAGCAGCCATAGCACCATGGTATCAGCAGCAGCGCTCAGTAGGCTCGAGCGGCGTGCAGGTCTGCAGCAGAGCTCAGCAGGCTCGAGCGGCGTGCAGACCAGCAGCAAACGCACCAACAGAGTTAGTAGCAGCAGTAGCATTGTGAGGTAGTGAGCAGCAGCAGCAGCGGCTACACAGCAGTAGCAGTAATGCATCGAAGGCCAACAGCAGCAACAGCAGTTTGGGGAGCTCTATCAGTAGGCAACAACAAGGTAAGGTATGGTTTAACAGTTGGTTAGTAGTTAGATATCTATATACTTATGTATCTCTAAGTTATCTATATATGTAGATGTGTGTTCATGTGTATATGTATAAATGGTAATGATAGTTAGTATAGCATAGTAGTTAGTATTTAATTTTTATTATAGTAATTGATATTAGCACACTAGTAGTTTATCTTGGATTGATTTATATATACCTATTAGTATAAGTTAGTTGGGTAGCTACTATATACTAGAGTGATAATTACCTTGAGATACCAAGGTAAGTGTCAAGGTATTTGATGATACTCAAGGTAATCGGGTTGGGTACCAAGATGAGTGTTTAGTAGTGTGATACCGAGTTGGTTCAAAGCCAAGGTATCCACATAGCTTTTGGTAGTTAGGATTAGTATGCATATTATTGATTGTATATGCATATGTAGTAATTTATATCTCTTGTTTGCGTATCCAGAGATACGGTATCTTAGTATCCTAGATTTAGCTTGTATGACCTAGTTTCATAGTTTATGAACCCAACATCATTGAGATAGACTCATGCAACCTAGAAATAGGTAGTTTGACCAAGTTTGACTGGTTTGACTTAGAGTTGACCTAGTTTGACTATTTTGACTTAGAAATGGCTTGGTGACCTAGAAGTTGACTAGTTTAACTTATTTTTATTCTGAAATCTTGTATTGATATTGTATTCCCTATCTAGGTCTTCGAGGCACCGTATCAGACATCTGTAAGACTATTCACAAGACTTTAGGCGAGTACATTCCCTGATAGTTTCTCATTTATGATATCCTCTATGTTCATTGTATCTAGTGTAGATATCCATAATTTTTTGACACGATGGTTACACGGATTAGTATATCCGGATCTCGTCATGAGATGTTATTCCTTGGTATATGGTATATCTTGTGTAAGACTTATTTTATTGTTCTTCTTGTATATGTATAGACACTAATTCACGGGAAGACTAGCTATCTTCTTAGAGAATCATGTGCCATAGCGTACCATGGTTGGATCCACTATACCAGTCGAGGTTGGAGAGTATGTAGTGTAAATATGTGATCATACCCTTCTTGTATCATGTATTGTTCTTGAATAGTGTTAATCATACACCGCACATATGATTAGCCAAGCTATAAATCTTGTATCAAGTTTCTAAGCCGATCACATGTTAAAGCTAGTACTCACACACTTAATCATTACTATTCTTGTTCATTGTCATATTGTTTATTATTGTATTTATTTCTAGTATTTTCTTTATTGTATATCTCTTGTATCTATTGTTGCATCTTGTATATTCACATTTATTTACTGTTACATAGTTTATATCATTTATTAGAAATACTGTTAGAGATGTACTATGCTCCTATCCCGACTGGATATATTTTTCCTAGATGAGACTGAGGAGTGGTACCCTACACATTATGGGCCTCAGGATATTTTCGGCTTAGAGTCAGAGACTCTGGCTCAGGAGGGACTCATCCTGACTGAGACAGATGACCAGGGGCTTATAGTTTCTTAGTATTCTTTTGTACTGGATTTGTCTTCAGCATATTGTTTAGTATTTTTTCAGACTCATTGATGTTATTATTTTAGCCTCATGAGTTGTATGTGACTATTCTATTCTTTATCATATTCGTGCTTATTTCCATCTTAGATCTGTGATTGAATATATTAATATTGTTGGTAGCTCATTATATTGTTAGATAGATTATCCAAAGAGCGTTCTACCACCGATTCTATGACATAGGCTGGGCATTTTTCCTGACTTGTACCCTTACATAGGGTGCAGGTCGTGACATTTGGTGGGATTCATCTTGAGCTGGTGCATACGCATGAGGTCGAACACAGTCTTCAAGTCCCTGAGGTGATTACCTTGGGAGCTACTTTTGACAGTGATATCATCGACGTAAATTTTGACCATTTTGCGTAGATGCTCACGGAAGATAGTGCTTGTCGCTCGCTGGTATGTGGCACCCGTATTTTTAGGCCGTAGGGCATGACTGTGTTGCAGTACACTCCTATCGGCATTCAGAATGATGTATGCTTTCGATCGTTATGAGACATCTTGATTTGAATGTAGCCTAAGAATCCGTCCATCAAGGACATCCGCTCGAAGGCACAGATTTTGTCGATCGTTATGTCTCTGATCGGAAGGGAAAACTCGTCCTTAGGGCAGGACGCGTTTAGATCGCGAAAGTCAATGCAAATCCGGATCTTTTCGTTCTTTTTTACGATGGGCACGATTTTGTCTACCCAGTAAGGATGTTTTTCTTTGTGGACAAAGCCACCAGCTATCAGTTTGTTGACTTTAGCTTTGATGGCGTTCATAATGTCCGGTCGAAACTACCATTGCTGCTGCTTGACAGGCTTAGCATTCGACAAGATATTGAGCTTGTGTACCACGATCTGGGGGTCCAGTACTGGTATATCTTCGTAGCTCCAAGCAAAGACATCAATGTATTCTCTGACGAGCTGTAGCAGGGATTCCCGTTCATCATCAGTCAGACTCTTGCTGATGAAGATAGGTTTAGGGGAGGATTTGTCGCCCAGGTTGACTTGTACGACTTCGTCCTCGGTAGGAGATTCTCATTGTTCGAACCGTATCTCCCATTGTGCGTCTAGGTGTTGGGTCCAGGATTCTACTTCAAAGAATTCCAGCATCTTTATCGTCTTCCTCACAGTCAGCTGACACCTTGTTGGTAGACAATGTTTACTTGAGCATCTCTCTGATACTGATGTCGGAGTCCCAAGAGGAAGACTCTGAAGAGTGAGAGTGTAACTCATCTTCTTGATCCGAGCCTTCAGGGATTATGGGAGGCATAACGTACCCAAAGTCATGCTTGGTCTTATGGTAGTAGTCCCCGGACTTGCATGTCGGAGCAGCGAGGTGTACGGGCAGTCGTCGCCCTTTGCCATAATTCAGACCTTGGATTCTTTTAAGATCATTGCCCATCTTCTGGATGAGGTGTTTGGCTTGACAACTGAACCGATAGAGTTGTATTTTGCCGGTATCGGGTTCTGGCTTTTGTTTCTCCAGAATGAGGGAGCGGGGACTTCAACCCTGCCGAAGATGATGGATTTGTCTCCCCTCCTCCTTGCTGGAACCATAAAGTAGGAACCTTGGCTGGGGATGATCCAGTTTGCAACATCAGTAGTAGTGACTTGCGTCCGCAGACACAGTCCTAGACTGTGCTCCATGGAGTATATTAGGCTTATGTGTGCAACTTCAGAAAAGTTTAAAGATAGCCCTTTATTGATGAAATGAGGTATCTCGTCATCTAAAATTACATCATCGAGAGAAGGGACGTTAGCATGAACATCTATGCACTCCTCCAGCTCGTCTTTCAAAGATAGTCGTTTAAAGATCTACCCCCAGTGTGAGCGACGACTTTGTAGGTTTTTTGCGCAGCTTTACTACCAGAGTTTCGGACATGGTAGGTATTTGCCATTTAAATCAAAAAGAGAACTGGATTTTATTAAAAAATTTAGAAATTACAAAGAAGAGTCATAAAAGACAATCTAAGTACAAATTTATTTTCTAGGGGATCACAATGGAGGGTTAGGAGTGTAGCAACTCTCTTTACTCCGTGGATGATCCAATGCAGAAGCTCTTCTTTCTTGCTCTAGTTTAAATCCGCAGATAGCCAGCCTTTGCATGGGGGTAGTACCCTATTATTTTTAGTTGTACTATGGTCACATGTTATAGATATCGCATGCGCCCCTGTTTGATGATCGCATATATCTCTTTCAACATAATACGGTTGCAACTGTGGCCACATGTCACGGTGAAGGTGCCATGTGAGCTTGGTTAGAATTTACTGTTGATGAGATCTCGGGGTCGTTTCAGCCAGTTTTATGTATGACTTGGTCGTTTGGACACGTAGCCCGCATCAACTGAACGAAGATATCTTTAGTTGTAACGGAAAAAACTTGTTAGTTAGAACGCATTGGGCCAGAGATGTATAGGACGCATGGAGTTTGGAACGCATTAGGCCAGAAACGCATGGAGTCTAGAACGCATTGGGCCAGAGATGCATAGAACGCATGGAGTCTAGAACACATTGGGCCAATAGAGCATGGAGTCTGGAACGCATTGTGCCAGAGACGCATGGACCGCATAGAGTCTGGAACGCATTGGGCCAGAAAGGCATGGGTTTTTTGTCATCTTCTGCATTCGTGACATTTGAACAACTGTTTACTGCCAAAAGTAATTATGACGAAGCTGTTAGCCCGGATTCCAATCATCAGTGCAGGATTCGAGGCGGTCAGGGTGACTGTCTATTTTATCGGAGTCATAAATGCTCTGATGTGACTGTAAGGATGATGCGTCAATGGGCGACATGTGGCTCGGGACGTCATGTATCCAAGGGTGTTATGCGTCCACCACGGTTATATGTCTCTTGCTTATTTGTTGACTGTAAACTGGAGCGCATGGAAAGATTTTTCATGCTTCTACAGGACCCCCTTCAAAGTTTTCAGACTTGGCTAAGTCTGGAATACTTTGAATAAGAAGCATAAAATTAGCACGAATTCACTATCTGTCTCCTTCTGCTAAGTTTGTCAGGTTGACACATGTAGAAGTTATCACATGGAGGGCTCTGCAATATTGTCAAATATGCATTAAATAGTAAGATTTGGTTCTACCTTTAAGCCAATCTGTTGGGATTCTGAACCGTCCGATAATACGAAGCCCGAAGCGTCTGTTTATTTGAGGATGACGGCAGATCAAACTTAAACAAAGATTGTCTTAAATGGAGTTCACACTTAAAACCTCTAGGAAAAAGTTAACCCACATGGGCCTCCAACCCATGTGCATATACCAATACTAAGCTTAGCTATATATTGAGATATACACATTGGTGGTTTTTCAATATGGGACTAAAACTCCCAAAGCCAAGTAAAAAATACCAACAATCTCCCACATATATCACAATATATGGTTTAGCGTTCCTCACAGTGATTGCCATCATGCATTAGGATAGATGTCGACGACGACTTAAATCTTCCCGTATTGTTCAAACAACAGTACGATACAAGAATGGACTAGGCCTTGAGTTCTGTACCAAAGTGGCTATTCTTCCCACTCTCATAATGACCTCAACTGTGCCATCCGATCATACGTTAAAGGTCCTGTGCTGACCTGGTCTCAGTGTATATATCTTGGGCATCTACAAGATTTCCTTCAAGAGACGGCCTATATCTCTATCCATACACTTAGGTGAGTTCTTTCACTATAGAGAGTTTATTATCCGGCATGAAGAATTACGCTTCTGTGCGGTGCTATGCCGCATGACATGGCTGCCAAGGGCCGAGGATCCCCCTTATGTGGTGTTATACCACTGTAGCATGAGGAGACATGCCTCTTAGTAGTGTCGTTACTACACACAACATGGAGCCTTGTGATCCTATGCGGTGCTACGTTGCTGTAATATAGCTTAAAACCGAGGTTCACTCCCTCATGTCACCCACTGTAGCATGAGGTCACAGGCCTCTTAGTAGTGTTTTACTACCTCCCAGCATGAAGCCTTGCGCTTCCGTGCAATGTTATGCCACTGTGAGACGGCTCGAAGCCGAGGTTCACTCTCTCATATGGTGTCACCCACTGTAGCATGAGGTCACAGGCTTCTTTGTAGTGTTGTACTACCACTCTCGATTTTCTTTCAGCATTAGGCTACCTGCCTATGTGCGGTGCTACTACCGTTGTGACATGGCCCGAAGCCGAGGTTCATGTCATGCCCCGGCCCCGCGAAGGGTCATCCGGACCACCGCCTATCCCCCGCCGGGACCGTACGCGAATTGCCGCACCTCGGCGCCTCCCGACGGGGCAGGGAAAGGCCCGTTCGATACCGGGACGTGATACCGTGCGAGCCTGGGGTTGCGCCCGCAAAAGGCTTCATCGTTTAAGTTGTGTTTGGCTATCATCGCATCAATCGAGTAAGCTGCGAAAGGGGCATTATTATAATGCAATGCATTTAGCCAATTGAGTATTCGGGGCAAATCGAGGGACTTGGGTTCTCTTAGCAAAGGCATCATTCCATACATTATGCCCCTTTATACGATAGCATCTTGGGGCAATCGAAACACATGATTCTGGGTCTTGGGGATGAGGCACACCTATCGCTCCCTCGGACGATCCAGTACCTGCAAGCAAGTAAACTGTTGGTGGGTCAGCACTTTTATAAGTACTGGTGAGATAAAACAACTGAACAAAAATAAGCATTCACTAAAACCAATACTAAGTAATCATGTTATAAAATATTACATTACTAGTGATATTTCTAGTTTTACCGATGTTTATTTCATGCAGTTTGATAGCAGAGTCATATTACATTGTTTTGGAAACATCTTTAAAAAAAGAGTTTCATATGCAATAAGCAAGACAAGCCATTCGTTCTGTTTCAGGGTGTGCGTAGCGTGTCTTGTGAGACTCGAGGGACAAATGTATAGCTAGACACACAATACACATCTTAGGGGCAGTCCATCTATCCAAGCCAATACAATGAGCTAGCTATATGCAGGGCGATCCCCGAGTATCTCAGGATCGGCAACTGTTGGACTAGCATACCAATGACTCTTTATCTGATTCTAATGGCAGCTGTGACCCATGTAGAAGCATGAAAAAAACGCTTGGAAGATCTACGCAGCATCTTGATACAGAGCAGCATAAGCAGAGGCCTTCAAGAGCCATCCAGCGTAAAACAGGGTTCTACATCGCCTCCATGGCGTAAAACCCAGCCGCTCTCAAAGCAGCGTTAAAGCGTACGAGGAACGCTTCGTATTTCCGAAAAGAAACTGTCCAGTCACGCAGTAAACCTGACCTCTGACTCCTGACAAAAAGTGCTGCACAGCTACCCAAACGACGGCTGGGAACGGGGGCAGACCCCTCGGGACGCGCTCCATAGTATGATGGCGGATCTCAGCATTTAATGCAGAGGATTTGGTTAAAATATCACCAAACTGGCGCTTACTAAAATCCCCCGGCATAAACCGCTCTTTCGCGTGCAAAGAGAACACGCTGCCTTGTTTTACACAGGCAAACATGGGCTGTTTTACGCTCCGCAGAAGACAAACCGCCTGCCACGTCAAAAGTTGCGCTTCGTACAGAGCTCGAGGCACGTCTCTCCACTAAAAGCACACAGAGCGGTAACAGTGTCCCCTCAAGGCACGTCCCTCCGTCAAAACGCACAGAGCGGTGACAGTGTCCCCTCAAGGCACGTCCCTCCGTCAAAACGCACAGAGTGGTGACAGTTTCTCCTCAAGGCACGTCTCCGCATTTAATGCACAGGATGATGGCAAATCTCTGCCAAAGATTTGATCTCCAAAAGCCGTAATTTCGGCTAAAGATGTCCACATCAGCACCCTGGCACGGTACGCAGCGGCTTCTACGCCCATTCAGGATCTGTGCTCCTACGGCTTCCGCGCCCCCTCAGTCTCTACGACTGCTCGGCTTCCACGCCTACTCGGCTTCTATGCCTGTTCGGCTTCTATGCCTGCTCGGCTTCCACGCCTACTCGGCTTCTATGCCTGTTCGGCTTCTATGCCTTCTCGGCTTCCATGCCTGCTCGGCTTCTATGCCATGGTGACGGACATTTGGCTTCTACGCCAACCCCTTCTACACAATGGATACCTACCTACATGGCTTTTACGCCATGATCTTAGTAGCAATTGTACGCGTTGTGTCCCCTTAGTTGGACCCGCGTCACCCGCTCATTCAAAAGATCATCTATACGTAGGCATTGGTTGCTTTAACCATTGTGTAATAGGGTGCTGTACTTTCCACTCCTCGGTTGCTACACCAACGGAGTGGTCACTATCACCAAAGACTCTATAAATAGAGGCCCCTATCAATGGGGAACAAGGTCGGAAAAATTGGTCAAGAAATCGATATCAGATCCAAGGTCGACAATTTAGAAGATCGAACAAGGTCACCGAACCGGAGATCAGGAGACAGAGAGAGAGAGAGAGAGAAGAATACAGAGCTCAGGCAAGGAATAGGGAGCGACGACCTTCAGCATCGTGCATCCACCCTCCTTCGCAACCTCCGAAGCTGCATCCTGTCTTCCACGGCACTTCTTCAACATCGTGTAGTCCAAGGGCTAAAGTGATCGACCGCAGATCATACACCTATAGCAATTTATACCCAGATTAAATAAATTGTACTCCCGCATCCTCGTATAGGATCGAATTGTACAAGTTTGTTTGTAAACCAAAGGGCACGGGTCTCGTATAAACCCTGTCATTGAAATACACTTTCATTCTTTCGTTTAAATACCACAAACAAGATGGCGACTCTGCTGGGGACATCCTTCTCTTTTGACGAGGAAGTAATTGCTCAACACGATGCGGTACCTGTAGGAACCGTGAAGAAGACACTGGTCGTTCATTTCGACCAGTCTGCCTACGAAGACATGCTTCGGACTGGGGGTAGCTCTCACTCTCTCTCCGTCCAAGATAACAGGAAGCTACGCAAAGTGTGGATGCCCAAGACATCCTCCGCCATTCCTGTGGACTCTCCGATCTCTCCGATCTCTCCGACCAATGAGGTGGTAGCATCGCTCCCTCCGTGCCCCGCACGTAAAATTCAGTCTCCCACTACGCGCGGTACAGACAAAACTTCTGGTAAAGCCTCAGCGCTAACCCAAGAGTATCCACTGCGCTATACGCGTAGAAATCAGTCTCCCACTACGCGCGGTACAGACAAAACTTCTGGTAAAGCCTCAGCGCTAACCCAGGAGTATCCACTGCGCTATACGTGCAGAAACCAGTCTCCCGCTATACCTGTATCGCCGGACCTACGACGGACTGCTGTTAAGATGTCTCGCTGGCACCGAGGCACAACAGATTATCCGTGAAGCTCACGATGGCGCGTGCGGAGCACATCAGCCCGGTCCTAAGCTGCAAGACCGCATCAGGAGAATGGGCTATTACTGGCCCACTATGATCACAGATGCGATCAGTTATGCAAAATGATGCAGGGCCTGCCAGGTCCATGCAGACTTCATACATCAACCGTCTGAATATCTACATCCAACGATTGCTTCCTGGCCCTTCGAAGCCTGGGATATGGATATCGTTGGGCCCATTCACCCGTCTTCCTCCAGAGGCCACCGGTTCATACTGGCCATCACAGATTACTTTTCCAAGTGGTCCGAAGCAATCCCTCTGGCGGAAGTAAAGGCGTCTGACGTAATCAGCTTCATCAAGCACCATATCATTTATCGCTTTGGGATTCCCCGAAGAATAATCCACGACAATGGATCTCAGTTCATCAGCCTAGCATTTCATCGGTTTTACGATAATAACCGGATACACAATATTGCCTCTACGGCATATTATCCAGCTGCTAATGGTTTGGCGAAAGCCTTCAACAAAACCATTATCAAGCTCCTGAAGAAGTTCGTTTCTTCAAACAAAAGAGACTGGAACGAGAAGCTGGGCGAATGTCTCTGGGCATACCGCACAACGGTACGGACACCAACAGGTTGTACCCCCTTTTTACTAGTCTACGGAAGCGAGGCGGTCCTTCCTATCGAAATCCAGATCCCGTCGCTCCGAATAGCCGTGACTAGTGAGCTGACTCGAGAAAAGAATGACCTGTTGAGGCTCCAAGAGCTCGAAGGATTAGACGAGAAACGCCTCCAAGCTCAGCAGCGCATCGCGCTCTACCAAGCACGCATTTCCAAAGCTTTTAATCATAAAGTAAAGGAAAGAGTGTTCAAAGTCGGCGAGCTAGTTCTAGCCGTGAGAAGGCCGATGATCCTAACTCACAGAAGTAAAGGCAAATTCCAGCCCAAATGGGAGGGCCCTTATGTGATCGAGACAACGTTCTCAAACGGCGCCTACAGGATAGCCCAGCCCAACGGAGATCTGTTAATGGCTCCTATCAACGGCAAATTCTTGAAAAGGTACTATGCCTAATCTCTTCTGCTCAGAGAGGAAAATAGCAAGGACCTCGATTCTGACAAAACTACTTCCAAAAAACATAATTAGTTGGGTTACACTCTATCATGTCCGCATGACCTCTGAATAGATATATCCCGCTAAGAAGTTTATCGAGAGTTTATCACGTCCATACTACCTCTGATATCACTCTAACCCAACCTGTCATTTACATTCCGAAATGATGGGTCCACAACAGTCAGAAAAGAGTCGCTGTTATTTATTCCCAAAGAAGGCAGAATTACATAGGAAGGGGTACATCAAGATGGCAGAGTAATCAGGCCATGAATCTGCCGCTCCAGTACAGCTACCCTCTCATTCCTAAGGGCCAAAGCATCGGCGCGAGCCTGCTCCAGCCGTGCCTCCGGAGTATGCGCAAGGGTCAGATTAGCCCTTGCCCGAAGACAGCCCATACGGGCAGCTTCTACACGGTCCAGATCCCGTCGCGCTTCGCTCAGTCCACCAGTCGCTACCTCCACACCTGCCAACGACTGGGAAGCCCACTCCTCTGCCCGAGCAAGTTTTTCCCGCAGCTTGGAGACCCTCGCCGCATTCCCTTCATGCTCGGATCGACACTGCATCTCAACGGCAAGGGCTTCTTCCACAACAGCCCTTCTCCTATCCATCTCCAGCTTATGCGTCTGGATAGAGTTGTTTAGGCTTTCAAGCTTTGCGGCAAACCGCTCAGACATGAGGTCATACCGAGCCTGGACATCAGCATCAAGGCTGCCCTCAGTCCGCTGCAAGTATTCGTTAATGGGTTGCTCTAAACCATTAACCACCGCCTCCAGAGCGTCAGCCACTCCAGGATTGCCAAGCCCCCTGACAACCTCGATCGAAAGCTGAGAAGTCTTTTTCAAGAGCTCGAAGTCAAGGTTCTTCGCCAACACCATCGGTATCATCGTTTGCAAGCCAGTGTAGACGAGGCTGGAATGCTGCTTGATCAACGCGACTAAACCCGACTGAGCGCCCGGAGCGGCCACAACTGCAAACGAGGTAGCCACCGCCGCCTCAATAGGTGGCACACCCGAAGAAGGTGCGATGGCGACAATCGAAGTCATCGGCATACTCGCAACAGGCGAGGTCACGATGACGGGTTCGTCCTCCCCTTGAGACGACGAAACCTTCCCGGGCGAGCTAGCCCCCGAAGACACTCCTGCCTCAAGATCCGGCGCCTCCACGTCACCGCCAGGAGCCAAAACAAAGCCGGAAGGCGCTTCAACGCCATGCTCCCCGTGGACGTCATCCCCTGAAAAAAGGACAAAAAAGCAAAATGTCAAACACAGTGGTAATCCTCCTAGGAGGAGACATCGAAATGATATTTACCCGGAACCAACGGCATATACGACGCATCTGCAGCAGATGCAGCTAAGCCACGCCTTAATGACGCGATACGAACTGTCATACCTGGAGAAGGAGGTGGGCCGACCGACATCGCCAAGAGTTCGGTCAAGCCTTCCCCGAGACGCGATCGAGGTTCATCAGCCAGAGTCTCGCTAGGCGCGCTCGCTGACGCAGGAGTAACTCCGCCCACTACTGACCTCAGGGAAGATTCTTCCATCTGTTGGGGCCACGCAGGCAATCCCGCTCCGTTGCTTGGAGCAGCCGTAGCAACAGCAGCCTCTAGCAAGGACTCTCCGGCGCCACCAGCCAGAACTGTGGAAGGTCCCTCTCTAAAAGGCGAGGAACCTTCGGCCAAAGAATCATTCCTGATACAGGGAGATGCCGGCTCACTCACAGGAGCCCCAATACCAGGAATGCGGAGAGGACAAGCAACCGTCTCCTTCCTCCTCTTACGAAGGGAGGCTTCCTTCGGAGCAGAAGCCCGTCGCTTCCCAGAAGAGACTACCAGAGCCCCCGCCGGCGGAGGCACTGCACACCTCGGCAACGGCACCAGAGGCTCATCCGGGGTACCAGACTCCTCACCCTCGTCAGAAGAGATCGAGGGGACTTCGACCCTTCCCCCAGGCTTGGCAGAAGGCACTCTGAAGCTTCCACGCATGTCAAAATCATGATGGAAGATGTTAATCGCCACATAGAACTGGGCGTAGGAGTGAAGGATGCGCAGCTCCGTGGAGATTGTAATGACCGGCACGATAAAAATTGCCCCCGTACAACCCATGATAAAATATCGCCACCCTCTAGCTCCATCAATGAGTCCACCCCTGGACCTGAAGCTGGTGACGACGTTGCCCACATGCAACTGGTCGTACCCGAACTGCCTGGCGAACCGACTAGGCAGGTAGGGCTCAAAGAAGCAAAGGTCTTCGCTCCTATACAGCAGATGGGAAGGTCTAATACAGACCAACCAATTAAACGCCTCCGAAGAAAGAACGGTCTTCCCTCGACCTGAATCCTCGAGCCACAGCCCTGACTGGTTGCGATACACAGTAGGGGGAGTACAAAGGATCTTCCAGCCATGGCTGAGGTTCAAAACCAGCCGACAATCTAAAACTGTATTCACATTCCAGGAGGAATCCCTGTAATTCAATAGGAATATACCCCCTGAGCTGCTACCGGAATCGGGTGACATAACCCAGGAACTGTAGAGAATTAACCATCCCATCAAGTACAAGTATGGTAATTCCACCCTATGGAAGCTCTCCCGCCGAGCTTCGTCAACGAGCAACCCATCTGTCATGGCCCTCAGGCCAGCCTGTATACGGCACACCATGGCAGGAAGCAAGCCCAGTCTTGCCCCGAACACCAGACGCACTGCGGGCCATAGGATGTTCCGGTGAATGCGATCCACGGAAGCAATGCCTGGCACCACTACTTGACGCAGCCATATGGAGAGGAAACCTGCCAGCTGGGCTTTCTTAGACAGAGGCCTGTGACAGCACCTCAAATAACTGTAGGCCTTTGTACCTTCGGGGTACTTTCCTACCCCATCAACGAGAATCTGATCGAGAGCCTTGGCGTCTTCCATAAGAACCGCAACGACCTGGGCACTGAGAACGCCCAAGCAGTTCACGGGCTCATTCTTGCCCCCCGAAGCTTTCTCCGACTTGGTGGCCCTAGCCCGATGGAAGAAGAGGTAGGACATCCACTTGGTGGTGTGAGCCAAATCAGAAGGCTCGTTATAAAAGGCGGTGCACGCGTAGTACTGACACATCAGCTCCTGATATACTTCCGTCACCCGAGGGTCCATATCTCCCAACTCCCGGTTGGTGGGAACGTACTCTTCATATGGGGTATCCCCCATCGGCAGTCTCGAGACAACTGCCATCTCATGAAGGGCCAACCCCAACTCCCCTAGTGGAGTGGCGAAGGTCCCGGTGAGCAGAATGTACCGCTCCATCAGTGCCAGGAACAAATTAGGATTCGGAGGCAGCCCGACGCTCGTCGCACTCACGGCGGCATATAGTGTAAACCCCCTAAATTTTCAAATTATTAAATCTTGGATTTTTCCCAATTTTCTGAAATTTTCTGGGAATTTTCTGTAATTAAAATCAAGGTTTTTAATTAATAAATGATTTTTAATTGGCAATAAATAATATTAAAATATCACAAAAATAATATTTTTGGGTGTAAAAGGGAAAACTGGACTTAGGGTAATTTTTCTGGATTTTTCTGGACCTCAGAACTATTTTTAAATGCCTAAAAACAAATTTTATTAATTAATTAACTGTTTTTAATTATTATTATTATTATTATTATTTTTATTTTTTTATTATTATTTTAATTCTCTCAGCCCAGCCCGCCCTGGCTCATTGGGCCGCGGCCCAGCCCGCTCCCTTAGCCCAGACCCAACCCTATCGGGTCGGGTCGGGTTCAGCCGAACCCGACCCGCCGTCAGCCCGACCCGCCAGCCCGCAGCGACCCAGCCCCCCCACGACTCTGGCTTCCCCGCCGCCCTTCGCGCGCAGCGCCACTCCCCGCGGCCACGTTCCCCTCTTCCCCGCCTCTCCCGGCCAACCCCTCACCCCCCTCGACCCTATTTAAACCCCCCCAATCTCTCCCTCACCGTAACCCTAACCTCCGCCGAGCTCCGCCGTCGTGCCGACCGCTGCCCAGCCACCGCCAGCACCGCCCTCCTCCCTCGGCGCCGCCGCCTCCTCCTTCCTCCTCCGTCCCCGACGGCAACCGCAGCGGAGACAGCAACAGCAGCCGCAGCAGCCGCCTCCGCCGCCTCCCAGCGCGCCGCCGTGCTGCGCCGTGCTCCGCCGGCCGTCCCCCAGCCGTGCTCGGCCTCCCCGCCGCCGTGCCGACCGCCGCCCACCACCGCCAGCGTTCGAAACCCTAACCCTAGCCCTAATTCTTCTTCCCGTGTCCGACACGAGTCGGACACGACTCGACCCTAATTTTTGGGTCCCCTTCAGGTGCGTGTAACTTTCGCCTCGTAGCTCTGTTTTCAATTTTGCAAATTGCGTTGTGAAGCTTGTATGACCCTCTCGGTGTCCGGATAAACTGTTCGGGGCATCGCGTCCTGTGGTGATCGCACACCGGGATCCAAAAACACAAAAAACCAGACCTTGTTTTACCCCGGAACTGAGTGCGCCCCGCCAAACGGGACAACTTGGTCGCGTGCGGTCTTCACAGATATGTGCGCGTCGTCGATACGGACGTGTGAGATTTCGTGGAAGCTGATTCGGGTGTGCGTGCACACCAGAATCAACGCGTATCTGCGGACATCGTCCCGTATCCGACTTTTCTGTAATTTGCTCTAACTTCTTGTATACTCGTCAGATCGAGACGAAACTTACGCCATCGGACTCGTAGCGATACGCTGGTCCTGTGTGTCAAGTTTGGTTCGATTCTGAGAACGTTGACAAAATCGCGTGTCGTGGGCCCTACAGGCCCCGCTCGACGGGCGATTTTGTGTTCGGCTCATCGGAATCCAAATCTGGAAGTTCCGTTGGGTTCGTATCAGCGTTCCTGACCTGTTGACACTAAGTTTGGTGAATTTGGAGACCTTTGACCCGGACACGTTTTTCGGTGCAAATCGGGCCCACCGGCGGACCCCGTTTTGGCCCAAAACTGCCGTTTTTGCCCTTGTCTCCAAATTGGACCCAAGAATAGGCGTTTCTAGCTATTTGACATCTTCTGAGCGTGATGGTAATATCTATTTCAGTTTTTGGACTCATCTCTGAAAATTTCCCCAAGAACCATATTAACCAGATCCAAACAACAGGCAAGTACCTGCACTTCAAGTTAAATCTTTATATTGTGATAATTAATTCCCTGCTTTACTAGTACCCTTGATAATTATACCTAGTGTTAGAAATTCTGGATTTCATGTCTTGAATAATTGGAGTTCATGTCTTGTTTTTCATGTCGGGTGGGAGAATACTAGAAGGCATGTAGTTTACCCTTTCCCCTGCCCTGTTTAATAGCTATTGGTACGCGACTGTACCTCAGCCGGATCTCGATTTCCCCTGTTTAATAGCCATTTATGACGGCCGGATTAGCCTTATAAACCCCTACATGCCAACTATGTATTCTAAAAACAAACACAAGTTCACACAGATAGTTTCTGGTCTTGTTATATATCTTGCTGACGGTTGTAGTTTTATTTCCTGTTTCATTTATTTCTGTTTCTCATATTCCTGTTTACAGTTTTAACTCTGAGATAATGATGTTCTGTTATGCAATTTCTCAACATGTTATTCAAAATTAATTGTCATAAATATTTAGTTTAACCTTGTTGTGCACTGTGTACTTTGCTCCTTTTCTGACTGGATCTGTTGATTTAGGCGATGATGAGGACCTTGCCCCTACTTATTATGGTCCCTATGAGGGGACTGATGATACCTATGAAGAGCCAGAACCCACCCAGGAGACCCCTGCTGCAGAGTAGCTAGTAGTAGCTATCTTTTATTTCTGTTTCTTATCCTATTAATCGGGTTTGTCCTCGATTTTATTCTGATTTTCTGTACTAAATATTTGATTCTGTTGTCACATTTATTTCAATTGCAATCTTAAGTTTTTGTTCTTATTATAATCTTGCCTATGTTAATTATGAATGAGCTAGTTTAGTAAATATGGATTTGACCTAGACAGCGTACTACCGCCGACTCTGCGGCGTAGGCTGGACGTACCCACGCACTCGTGCCCGAATTTCTGGGTGCGGGTCGTGACACGTTTTTATGGTGGCCCATACAGGTTCTATCCTTAAATAGGGTAATACCCTAAGACAGGGTATGGAATAAGATTGAGGATTCTAGAAAAAGCTCTTTCACAGTATAGGGTCCTTATTTCAATTCTTGATATCTTTGCTGCTCAATTTTCCTATCGCCTTTGATTTCCAAGTATTCTATTCTGATCTTCCTATCCCTTAATCTTTCAGAATGGTCCAGACAAGGAACACAGTAGGAGGTACATCGGAACCAGCTGAGCAGAATGTGCCCGAGACTCTTGCACTCCCGCCGCCTCCATCTGTTCCGGCAGTTACTCTGGATGGGGCACAGCTACTTGGAGTATTCCAGGGATTGGTGGAATCCCAGAAAGAACAGACTGCACTTCTGCGGACCAGCCTCTCAGAAGCTCTTAAGTCCCAGGAGTCGTCACTCAAGAGGCCAGGGAGTGCCAAAGACTTCAAGAATCTAAGACCCCTGGAATTTTACGGAACTGAGGGCATTCTCTATGCCGATGAGTGGATAGAGAATGTCGAGAGACTCCTGAAGACTGCTCGGGTCCCTGATGACCTCAAAGTGGAGTCTGCAAGCCTGCAACTGTTCGACATTGCTCGAACCTGGTTCAGAGATGAACCCCAACTATCTGCTCCTGACATCACCTGGGAGGACTTCAAGAGACTATTTAAGAAGAAATTCTACCCCGAAGTGGCTCGGGAAGCTCTCGAAAGCCAATTCGAGAGACTGGAACAAGGTAACCTGTCTGTTGATGAATATACTGCTGAATTTAGCAGGTTAAGCCACTTTGTGGAGTACATGGTTCGTACCCCGGAGGACAGAGCCCGTAGATTCAAGAAGGGGCTGTCTCCGGATATTCGCCTTGTTGTCACCACCAGCCGAGCTCGCACCTATGAAGAAATCCTGAGCGTGGCACAAGGCGTTGAAAGAGATATGGGGCATAAACTGAAACGAGAGAGAGATACAGGAAATGCAGGACCCAACAAACGCCCTTTTCAACAACAACAACAACAGCAGAGGGACCCGCAGCAAACTCAGCGTCCTCTCCCTCGAGCTCCAGCACCCCAACACCAGGCTCAGGGACAGAACCAACAAGCTGCTGCTTGTAACTTTTGCCAAAAACTAGGTCATACTTGGCAAGTCTGCAGGAAGAGGCTAGGTGCCTGCCTCTACTGCGGCTCAGCAGCGCACCAAATGAGGGACTGTCCAGCTGCTCAAGGACGCACCGCTGCACCAAAGGCTCCAGCCCAGGCCAGGGCCCCAGCAGTACAACAGAGGGGACCCCCGCTTCCAACACAACAACAACGCTTTGCTCAGCACCAGCAGCAGCAGAGGGGTGCACCGCAGCAAGGCCGTGCTTATGCAATAACTCTGGAAGAAGCTGAGGCCACAGCAGACGTGATCACAGGTTCTGTGCTTATAAATTCAATACCAACTATTACTTTGTTTGACTCTGGAGCTTCACATTCATTTATGTCAGTAGATTTTCTTATGAAGCATAGCTTAATCACTAAACCCCTTAGGAATTGTTATAAGATCATTACCGGTGGAGGAATCATCCCGGTTAGTGATGCCTATAACAATTGTCCTATTACATTGTGTGGAAGAGAACTGTATGCTAGGCTACTTGTAATGCCAGTGCCCAGTTTTGACATTATACTGAGTATGGATTGGTTAAGTCAACATCATGCCACTATAGACTGCCACAGAGGTAGTGTAATCTTCAGGCCCCCTGACAAGCCAGAATTTGAATTTGCTAAAGGTTCTAGAGAAATGGGTAATAACAAAATTTGTGGAGCCCTAATAACAGAAGAAGTGCCACTACCTATCATCTCTGAATACCTTGATGTCTTCCCTGAGGATCTTCCAGGCTTACCCCCAGACCGAGAAGTTGAATTCTCCATTGACTTAGTGCCAGAAGCAGCACCAGTATCTCAAAATCCCTACAGAATCAACAAGAAGGAGATAATAGAACTAAATGAGCAAATCAAAGAACTAGAAGACAAATGCTTCATTAGGTCTAGTGTCTCACCCTGGGGAGCTCCAGTATTATTTGTGCCCAGGAAGGACGGAACATCCCGAATGTGTATTGACTATAGGGCCTTGAATGCCTTAACAATTAAGAATAAGTATCCCCTGCCCAGGATAGATGACTTATTTGATCAGTTAAGTGGAGCTCGGGTATTTTCAAAGATTGATTTGAGGTCTGGTTACCACCAAGTAAGGGTGAGAAAGGAAGACATCCCTAAAACTGCTTTCAATACCCGGAACGGACACTACGAATTCTTAGTAATGCCGTTCGGGTTGACGAATGCTCCAGCAGTTTTTATGAACCTATTGAACAGAGTTTTCCAGCCATACCTAGACAAATTTGTAGTGGTCTTTATTGATGATATTTTGATCTACTCCAAGACCCCCGAAGAACATGAAGAACATTTGAGGTTAGCATTGGAGACTTTGAGGAAGGAAAAACTTTATGGAAAATTATCTAAATGTGCTTTCTTCCTAGACAAAGTAGAATTCTTGGGACATGTTGTGACTGGAGATGGAATAGCAGTAGATCCTAAGAAGATAGCTGCAGTAGAATCCTGGCCCACTCCAGACTCGGTAGCAGAGATTAGAAGCTTCCTGGGACTAGCTGGCTACTATCGGAAGTTTGTGAAGGACTTTGCAAGAATTGCGGAGCCCATGACAAAATTAACAAGGAAGGATGAAGAGTTCACCTGGACTGATGAATGTCAGCATGCTTTCGAGGAATTGAAGAAAAGGCTGACTACTGTCCCTATTCTGACCTTACCTTCTGGAACCGGAGGTTTCGCTATTTATAGTGATGCTTCTGGAAAAGGTCTAGGTTGTGTTTTGGAGCAGAACAAGAAAGTAATAGCATATGCCTCTAGACAGCATCGACCTCATGAAAAGAACTATCCAACTCATGATTTAGAATTGGCAGCTGTCATTTTTGCTCTTAAGCTATGGAAGCATTATCTTTATGGAGAAAGGGTAGAAATATTTACGGACCATAAAAGTCTAAAATATATCTTCACTCAGAAAGAGCTGAACATGAGGCAAAGAAGGTGGCTGGAACTAATGAAAGACTTTGATATCACCCTTCAATATCATCCTGGGAAGACCAATGTAGTTGCTGATGCTCTAAGCAGATATCCTATGGCGATATACTTGACTATGGACAGACACCTGCTAGAGGACTTGGAAAGTTTAGGTATTGAAGTAATCATCCCAGGAAAAGAAGGCCAAATGATGAACTTGCAGATTCAGTCTACTTTAATAGACAAGATCAAGGAGGCTCAGTTTCAAGATGAAGGCCTGCGAAGCCTTCGAGGACAAGTGCAAGCTGGATTAGTGGAAGATTTTAGAATTCATGAAGATGGATCACTGAGGCATGGCGATAGATTATGTGTACCTCAAGGAGACATAAGAGAAGAAGTTATGCAAGAGGCGCACAGATCGCAATACTCTATACATCCAGGAGCCAACAAGATGTACAAGGACCTGAGGACGCATGTTTGGTGGCATGGCATGAAAAGAGAAGTAGCCAGGTTCGTATCTCGTTGTTTAGTGTGTCAGCAAGTCAAGGCAGAAAGACAAAGACCTGGAGGATTGCTTCAACCACTACCCATTCCGGAGTGGAAGTGGGAACATATCACAATAGATTTTGTTTCCGGTCTTCCAAGGACACCTAGTGGAAAGGATGCAATCTGGGTGATAGTAGATAGACTGACCAAGTCTGCATATTTTCTACCTTTTAAAGTGGGGCTATCTACAGAAAAGCTGGCAGATTTATATATCAGACACATTGTCAGGCTGCATGGAGTCCCAGTAAGTATTGTCTCCGACCGAGATTCAAGATTCACCTCTCACTTCTGGAAGAGCTTACAAGCCAGCTTGGGAACGCAACTCAAATTCAGCACAGCTTATCATTCCCAAACCGATGGACAATCGGAACGTACAATCCAGACACTTGAAGATATGCTCCGTACATGTGTTCTGGATTTTGGAGGATCCTGGGAAGACTATCTACATCTGGTGGAGTTCTCTTATAATAATAGTTACCAGGCAAGTATTAAGATGACTCTATTTGAAGCTCTGTATGGACGAAGATGTCGTACCCCGCTATCATGGGACGACGTTGGAGAAAGAGCCCTGCTGGGACCAGAGATGGTGATCGATTCAGCTGAGAAGGTAAAGCAAATAAGGGACAGACTTCGAGTGGCTCAAGACAGGCAACGACATTGGGCAAATAGCCACCGAAGGCCCTTGGAATTTGAGGTTGGAGAACTGGTATTCTTGAAGATTTCCCCGACACGTGGCACCATTAGGTTCGGAAGGAGTGGAAAACTCAGCCCGAGATTTATTGGACCTTTTGGCATTCAGGAGAAAATCGGAGAAGTGGCATACCGACTGGCATTGTTACCCTCTCTGGATGGAGTCCATAACGTCTTCCACGTATCGCAGCTGAGAAAGTACGTGTCAGACCCCAGCCACATTTTGGATCACTCAGAGCTCGAAGTAGGCCCAAGTCTGACTTACCAAGAGCAACCCGTGGAGATACTGGATCGATCGGAGAAAGTTCTACGGAACCAGGTCATTTCCCTGGTTAGCGTAGCTTGGAAGCACCATTCTCCCGGCGAATCCACCTGGGAGCGAGAAGACGAGATTAGAGAGCGATACCCCTATCTTTTTGAACCCTGAGGTATATTTTATTTCTCGGCTTTTCCTTTCGTGCCTTGTTATTCTTAAATTTCAAGGACAAAATTTTTGTAAATTGGGTAGGTTGTAAACCCCCTAAAATTCAAATTATTAAATCTTGGATTTTTCCCAATTTTCTGGAATTTTTTGAGAATTTTTCGTAATTAAAATCAAGATTTTTAATTAATAAATGATTTTTAATTGGCAATAAATAATATTAAAATATCACGAAAATAACATTTTTGGGTGTAAAAGGGAAAACTGGTCTTAGGGTAATTTTTCTGGATTTTTCTGGACCTCAGAACTATTTTTAAATGCCTAAAAACAAATTTTATTAATTAATTAACTGTTTTTAATTATTATTATTATTATTATTAAAATTTTTTTTTTTAATTCTCTCAGCCCAGCCCGCCCTGGCCCATTGGGCCGCGTCCCTGCCCGCTCCCTCAGCCCAGACCCAACCCTATCGGGTCGGGTCGGGTTCAGCCGAACCCAACCCGCCGTCAGCCCGACCCGCCAGCCCGCAGCGACCCAGCCCCCCCACGACTCCGGCTTCCCCGCCGCCCTCCGCGCGCAGCGCCGCTCCCCGCGGCCACGTTCCCCTCTTCCTCGCCTCTCCCGGCCAACCCCTCACCCCCCTCGACCCTATTTAAACCTCCCCCCAATCTCTCCCTCACCGTAACCCTAACCTTTGCCGAGCTCCGCCGCCGTGCCGACCGCTGCCCAGCCACCGCCAGCACCGCCCTCCTCCCTCGGCGCCGCCGCCTCCTCCTTCCTCCTCCGTCCCCGACGGCAACCGCAGCGGAGACAGCAACAGCAGCCGCAGCAGCCGCCTCCGCCGCCTCCCAGCGCGCCGCCGTGCTGCGCCGTGCTCCGCCGGCCGTCCCCCAGCCGTGCTCGGCCTCCCCGCCGCCGTGCCGACCGCCGCCCACCACCGCCAGTGTTCGAAACCCTAACCCTAGCCCTAATTCTTCTTCCCGTGTCCGACACGAGTCGGACACGACTCGACCCTGATTTTTGGGTCCCCTTCAGGTGCGTGTAACTTTCGCCTCGTAGCTCCGTTTTTAATTCCGCAAATTGCGTTGTGAAGCATGTATGACCCTCTCGGTGTCCGGACAAACTGTTCGGGGCATCGCGTCCTGTGGTGATCGCACACCGCGATCCAAAAACAGGAAAAACTAGACCCTGTTTCACCCCGGAACTGAGTGCGCCCCGCCAAACGGGATGACTTGGTCGCGTGCGGTCTTCACAGATACGTGCGCGTCGTCGATACGGACGTGTGAGATTTTGTGGAAGCTGATTCGGGTGTGCGTGCACACCGGAATCAACGCATATCCGCGGACATCGCCCCGTATCCAACTTTTCTGTAATTTGCCCTAACTTCTTGTACACTCGTCAGATCGAGACGAAACTTGCGCCATCGGACTCTTAGTGATATGCTGGTCCTGTGGGTCAAGTTTGGTTCGATTCTGAGAACGTTGACAAAATCGCGTGTCGTGGGCCCCACAGGCCACGTTCGACGGGCAATTTTTTGTTCGGCTCATCGGAATCCAAATCTGGAAGTTCCGTTGGGTTCGTATCAGCGTTCCTGACCTGTTGATACTAAATTTGGTGAATTTGGAGACCTTTGACCTGGACACATTTTTCGGTGCAAAGCGGGCCCACTGGCGGACCCCGTTTTGGCCCGAAACTGCCATTTTTGCCCTTGTCTCCAAATTGAACCCAAGGACAGGCGTTTCTAGCTATTTGACATCTTCTGAGCGTGATGGTAATGTCTATTTCAACTTTTGGACTCATCTCTGGAAATTTCCCCAAAAACCATATTAATCAGATCCAAACAATAGGCAAGTACCTGCACTTCAAGTTAAATCTTTATATTGTGATAATTAATTCCCTGCTTTACTAGTACCCTTGATAATTATACCTAGTGTTAGAAATGATGGATTTCATGTCTTGAATAATTGGAGTTCATGTCTTGTTTTTTATGTCGGGTGGGAGAATACTAGAAGGCATGTAGTTTACCCTTTTCCCTGCCCTGTTTAATAGCTGTTGGTACGCGACTGTACCTCAGCCGGATCTCGATTTCCCCTGTTTAATAGCCGTTTATGATGGCCGGATTAGCCTTATAAACCCCTACATGCCAACTATGTATTCTAAAAACAAACACAAGTTCACACAGATAGTTTCTGGTCTTGTTATATATCTTGCTGACGGTTGTAGTTTCATTTCCTGTTTCATTTATTTCTGTTTCTCATATTCCTGTTTACAGTTTTAACTCTGAGATAATGATGTTCTGTTATGCAATTTCTCAACATGTTATTCAAAATTAATTGTCATAAATATTTAGTTTAACCTTGTTGTGCACTGTGTACTTTGCTCCTTTCCTGACTGGATCTGTTGATTTAGGCGATGATGAGGACCTTGCCCCTACTTATTATGGTCCCTATGAGGGGACTGATGATACCTATGAAGAGCCAGAACCCACCCAGGAGACCCCTGCTGCAGAGTAGCTAGTAGTAGCTATCTTTTATTTCTGTTTCTTATCCTATTAATCGGGTTTGTCCCCGATTTTATTCTGATTTTCTGTACTAAACATTTGAATCTGTTGTCACATTTATTTCAATTGCAATCTTAAGTTTCTGTTCTCATTATAATCTTGCCTATGTTAATTATGAATGAGCTAGTTTAGTAAATATAGATTTGACCTAGACAGCATACTACCGCCGACTCTGCGGCGTAGGCTGGACGTACCCACGCACTCGTGCCCGAATTTTCGGGTGCGGGTCGTGACATATAGTCCAATGCCCTCCAACTCTCTCTGGAAGTGCTTTAAGGCCCAGTCAACTAGGCATCTCCATCGGGAGTTCGTTGGGGCGATCCACCCATTGCACCGAGGATTCTCCTTGGGATATACCCCACCTCGACCCATGAAGTCGTTGAGAAGGTCGGCAATTGGACCGGCTGGATCACCGAGCTATCTTCACTTGGAACACTGCCCGGGCACAGTCCTCGGAACAGCGTCACAACGCCAGAAGGGCGACTAACAAACGACCCCTGGTCAGCGTCTTTCAGATGAAAGATCTTTCCTGGCTTCCCGTGAAGATCAGGAGTCAGCTTCCAAGACATCTTCCTGGGATGCGTCGCATGGGAGAAGGCCGAGATGGGATAATCCCTCGACATCGTCGGCAGGTACAAGACCAAATCCCCGGCAGGGAAAACCCAAGGCTCCCTCTTGGGCTTCGTCTGGGACTATTTATCAATTATGTCCCCAAAAAGGAAAGTCGACTTTATGTACCGCTCCCCATCTACACGTGCCAAGGGTTCGCCGTTGATCATACTCAACAGCATTTGCTCACCCAGGGCCGATATCAGGAGCTCCCTTCCCTCAGGATACTGGGGTCCAGAGATAGGAAATGCCACATAGGACAGATCCTCCAGATAGTTCGAGTGCAGCATCCCCGCAGCGGAGCCCATCACCTCAGCCAATGGGGACTCACCCAGATCAACTGCAAGATAATGCAAAAAAGATATGTCATTATAAGTCTGGCACAAACACACGGACCAAGGAAACGACAGTCTGTGCTCTACGCCAAGATTGTACAAATTTGGTCACCTTACGCCGGAAGTCTCCTCCACGAACGTAAAATTCAAATTTTACGAAATACGCCAATTTTCGGTAGCCCGAGCTATTCACGTCCAGAGCTACGAAAATATGGAGTCTTTACGCTGACACATTAGAAATGTGGGCGTAAAAGATGAAAATGCCTCCGTGCGTCACCTTCATCAAAAGAGGCTATCAGCACAGAAGACGACCTAGCGCAGTCACGTTCAACGTGTGCGAAGGATTTTTTGTCGTTTGTGTCATCCCAAAAAGTTCTACCTCTAAAGCCGGGAGCGCTAGTCGTCGGCGGGATGCTCCCTTCAGAGGGAAGTTCACCTTGCCCGACCGGAGATTCCCTCGCCGGGACAGGAGAATGAGAAGAAGAACCTATGCTCTTTCCCTTAGCGGAGGGGGTTTATTTCGGCGCCATTTCTGAAAGACTCGAAGTGCTCGAAGAAAGAACGAAGAAAAACTCGAACAATCGAAAGCTCTCTTTCGCAAAAGACAGATAAAGAACTTTTCTTTCCAGAAACTGGGGATATATATACAGTCCGGGTCGACTCCTCGAATCCTCGGACGAACCCCTCGAGACCCTGACCAAATCTCGCAATTAATAGTTGGTTATGATTGGATGCTATGTCAGCCCACTACCCTTGGAAGACGGAGAGTCAGCGAATTCGAAAGGTTTTTTCGTGCAAGACGGTTCAGCGGGTTCTACGCTAAATGAGCTTTCTACGCTCGACAGCAACGGATCTACGGTTTTATGCTTGCAAGCTACAAGTCTATGGTTTTACACCCGGATGCCTTTGTGCTCGGTAGCTTTTATGCTCGAGAGGCCACAAACCCACGACTTTACGCTCAGCAGATACCAAATCGACGATCTCACGCTCGGTGGCGCTCAGTTTTCGCTCAGCAGTAACAGATCCGCAAACCTCACGCTCGATGAAATTTTTTTTTCAGGAGCTACAAATCAAACAGTTCTACGCTAAAGGAGCTTTTCTACGCTCGACAGCTACGAATCTAACGGCTTTACGTTCGACAGCTACAAGTCTATGGTTTTTTCTTGCCCGGATGCCTTTGTGCCCGGTAGCATTCTATGCTCGAGAGGTAACAAACCTACGACTTCACGCTCAGGAACCACAGGTCTACGATTTCACGCTCGATGGTGTTCTACGCTCACAGGCTACAGATCTACAGTCCTACGCTAAAAGGAGCTTTTCTACGCTCGACAGCTACGAATCTAACGGCTTTACGTTCGACAGCTACAAGTCTATAGTTTTTTCTTGCCCAGATGCCTTTGTGCTCGGTAGCATTCTATGCTCGAGAGGCAATAAACCTACGACTCCACGCTCAGGAACCACAGGTCTACGATTTCACGCTCGATGGTGTTTTACGCTCAAGAGGCTACAGACATGATTTCCCGCTCCACGACTTTTCGTATATCCAAACAGTCCCCAAGGCGGTCAAATGCAAAGAGTTTACACAGAAGATACTCGTTCTTAACCCCAAAGCATCCCCAAGTACCCGAAGTATGTAGAGTTCAAACATTGAGAAATTACTCCTCTCGGGTCCAGAAAACTGGAGGTTCATCCAGATTCCGGTCTGAACATCTCGTCTATCAAAGTGGCAACTCAGTTTGACAGCCAAAAACCTCGACCATGTTCCAAGGGAGTTTCGAGAGATCATTCTTGAAGACGAATTCTGAACAAAACGAAATTCCGCTCATCAGAGAGGCAACAGTTCAGAAATTCTACGCAGTCCTAGCAACAGGACAGTTCTACATGTTCAAAGTGCTCAGCAGCGTTCTATGGACTATTCGCTATGCATAAAGGACAGGGCCTAATACTCTTTCTATCAGAGTCAGCGTAAAGATTCAGACGTGTCGAAGCTGCACATATTCAAACTTCACAAGCAACGTATGGCAAGACGATCATATGGAAAGAAGACGATTTTATTAAAGATTAAAATCATGATTACATATGAGGGAAATCCAATCTACAAGGGTTTTTCTCTATTTTTCATGATTACATCTGAGGGAAACTCCGTCTACAAAGGAGATACCCCCTCGTCGTCTGAAGATCGCCCAGAAACTCTTCTGGCAGGCTCTCGCTGGGCCTCAATTCTTCATCCATCTTCTCCGGCAGTCAGTCGGTTTATCGGAAACTGACTGACATATTGGTCAAACGGCGGAAGGATACAGAACTGGGCCTGCATAAATTTTGCAGATCCCATGCTCCGTGCGCCGCTCAAGCCGGGACAGGATGAGTCCTTTTGACTCTCGTCCGCGGGGGCCTCAGGAAGAAATAAACAGTCTACAAACTGTGTGGTCAAATATGACCCTTCCTCTCTCCTGGGGCAACACCATACAAAGTTGCTGATTATCCCGAGCAAGAGAGGCTAAGATGTCCTTCCATGATCCATCGTTGCAGTGGACACTTGCTCGAAGACGCCGTCTTTTACGGCTCCCTACATGCTGGAAGAACATGATCTCCTTCTTCCTCAGATCGATCCGACGAACTCCGGCGATCATCTCTGCATGACAATGAGAATGTGGTGAAGACAGGTTCACCCCCCCAGCCTTTTATAGGCAAAAGAGATCACAGCGGTCCCCAATAAATCCGACATAAAGTCAGCATCGACCGTTTCAATGCTCCATTCAGAAATATTTCGAGTTACGAGGGGCCGTTCATGCTTCATTCAAAGCGTTTCAAATTTTGAGGAATTTAAAAGCTTTGAAGGGGGTCTTATAGAAGCATGAAAAAAATGCATGGAAGATCTACGCAGCATCTTGATACAGAGCAGCATAAGCAGAGGCCTTCAAGAGCCATCCAGCATAAAACAGGGTTCTTCATCGCCTCCATGGCATAAAACCCAGCCGCTCTCAAAGCAGCGTTAAAGCGTACGAGGAACGCTTTGTATTCCCGAAAAAAAACTGTCCAGTCACGCAGTAAACCTGACCTCTGACTCCTGACAAAAAGTGCTGTACAGCTACCCAAACGACGGCTGGGAACGGGGGCAGACCCCTCGGGACGCGCTCCATAGTATGATGGCGGATCTCAGCATTTAATGCAGAGGATTTGGTTAAAATATCACCAAACCGGCGCTTACTAAAATCCCCCGGCATAAACCGCTCTTTCGCGTGCAAAGAGAACACGCTGCCTTGTTTTACACAGGCAAACATGGGCTGTTTTACGCTCCGCAGAAGATAAACCGCCTGCCACGTCAAAAGCTGCGCTTCGTACAGGGCTCGAGGCACGTCTCTCCGCCAAAAGCACACAGAGCGGTTACAGTGTCCCCTCAAGGCACGTCCCTCCGTCAAAACACACAAAGCGGTGACAGTGTCCCCTCAAGGCACGTCCCTCCGTCAAAACGCACAGAGTGGTGACAGTTTCCCTCAAGGCACGTCTCCGCATTTAATGCACAGGATGATGGCAAATCTCTGCCAAAGATTTGATCTCCAAAAGCCGTAATTCCGGCTAAAGACGTCCACATCAGCACCCTGGCACGGTACGCAGCGGCTTCTACGCCCATTCAGGATCTGTGCTCCTACGGCTTCCGCGCCCCCTCAGTCTCTACGACTGCTCGGCTTCTATGCCTACTCGGCTTCTATGCCTGTTCGGCTTCTATGCCTGCTCGGCTTCCACGCCTACTCGGCTTCTATGCCTGTTCGGCTTCTATGCCTGCTCGGCTTCCATGCCTGCTCGGCTTCTATGCTATGGTGACGGACATTTGGCTTCTACGCCAACCCCTTCTACACAATGGATACCTACCTACGTGGCTTTTACGCCGTGATCTTAGTAGCAATTGTACGCGTTGTGTCCCCTTAGTTGGACCCGCGTCACCCGCTCATTCAAAAGATTATCTATACGTAGGCATTGGATGCTTTAACCGTTGTGTAATAGGGTGCTGTACTTTTCACTCCTCGGTTGCTACACCAACGGAGTGGTCACTGTCACCAAAGACTCTATAAATAGAGGCCCCTATCAATGGGGAACAAGGTCAGAAAAATTGGTCAAGAAACCGATATCAGATCCAAGGTCGATAATTTGGAAGATCGAACAAGGTCACCGAACCGGAGATCAGGAGACAGAGAGAGAGAGAGAGAAGAATACAAAGCTCAGGCAAGGAATAGGGAGCGACGACCTTCAGCATCGCGCATCTACCCTCCTTCGCAACCTCCGAAGCTGCATCCTGTCTTCCACGGCACTTCTTCAACATCGTATAGTCCAAGGGCTAAAGTGATCGACCGCAGATCAGACACCTATAGTAATTTATACCCAGATTAAATAAATTGTACTCCCGCATCCTCGTATAGGATCGAATTGTACAAGTTTGTTTGTAAACCAAAGGGCACGGGTCTCGTATAAACCCTGTCATTGAAATACACTTTCATTCTTTCGTTTAAATACCACAAACAACCCATGGTGGCTAATGACGCATGCAGTTCATCTCTCCACCAATAGCCATTGTCCGACCGATGCGAATGCATGGAACACTATCAAATAAATTCTAGTATGCAGACGAGACGAACCATCAGAACAGTTATCGTTGTTGCGGGGCATGCCGACTTATCATTTGAACACATTCAGGCACGATATGGTTCTCTCGAAGCATAGGCGATAGTGGACATGTTCATGCACTCTTAGACAAGCGTTTCAGGATTCTTCGTTAAGCAGACTTATCGTTTCAAAGACAAGCTAGGTGAGTTCGTTCATTAACATGCAAGGCAGGTTCTATCATTTTCTTATGAAAACATTGTAAGAAAAAACTCAGATTATTATTAAGGCGTGCAAGAATCAGAGAACGAAGTTCTGTCCACTCACCTGATACATAATGCCGACGCGGACCGGGCATTACAGTTCACTCCCTCGTGTGGTGTCACACCACTGTAGCATAGGATACAAGTTCCTTGTAGTGCTGAAACTACTCGCGCTTCCTATAATGCACGTCGGACATTCACTCTGTCCGAGAACTCATTAAGGCATCAAAGCCATCCTCCCACAGGAAATATTTTGATCAAGAACAAATAGTAGACCACATTGGTTTCGGGTACGTATTCCATAATGTCCCTGAGGACTACCCATTGTAACTGATATTCTCCTGGTCAATGGCCTCCCTTGAACCAATAGCTAGATGCTTGGTAGATTTCTCTTTGAACCAATAGCATAAAACTAAATGATAGGATTGCAGACAAACAATACCAGAGGTCCTCCAAGCCCATATCTGTTGTGTCCTTGACTATGTGCGAAGTTACTGTCGCTATGACATGGCCTACAGCCAATGCTTTACTCTGTCGAGGTACCTCATAGTGGTGTCATCCTACAGTAACATGGAGTACTACGCTTCTTTATAGTGTTTGACTTTGACTATATGCGGTGCTACTGCCACTGTGACATGACCCGAAGCTGAGGCTTTACCCTTTCGATGTACCTCATGGTGGTGTCACCCCATGGTATCATGGAGTACTACGCTCCTTTATAGTTCTTACAATCAGCTGGCGCTTGAGGTCAATAATGAACGGATCTGCCAGATTTACCTGACTCCGATCTTTAACCACTGTAATGATCTAGCCTAGCTGTGCTCATTCAGTGTTCTGTACTGGCATGTTATGAACGGATCCTCCAGAATCACCTGGCTCCGAATATTAACCACTGTAATGATCCAAGCTAGTTGCGCTCATTCAGTGTTCTGTACTAGCCTATTATGAAATGATCCGCCAGAATCACCTGGCTCCGAACGTTAACCACTGTAATGATCCACTCTAGTTACGCTCATTCAGTGTTTTGTGTTTTATCCACACGATTCTCTTCAGACCTTTGAAGAGATGAATAGATGCCCATGTTGCAGCTTCATGGTTTTCACAGTATGTCGGTATCACCCGAATCTGTGTACTAACCATAAGAAGATAATCTGAGAGCTTCCAGAGCCATCCTGCTTAATATGATGCAGCTAATAGTGCAAAGAACTCTGAGAGTAAAAACTATTTCTTCGAATTCCACAATATAGCAGCACCACTCCTGGAGAAGTCACGTCCTCATGTGGATCTTTTACTCTCTTTTTCTGAGCACCAACTGACATCACTGAAGCCTTCCATCATATCTGGATAACTGTTGTAGTGTAGGATATACTACTGAGTCCACTTGAGAATTCTGACGACTCTCTTCATAGCTTCCAGTGTTCAACAACACACACACTGCTCGTGAACTGACTCAGCATCCCTACATCGAGAGCTATATCAGGCCTGGTGGTACTCGCAGCTTGAATCATTCACCTGATGATGCTTGAGTACACCAACTATCTGATGATTTCCCTTGGATTAGGCTTCATCTCCATGTCACACCTAAGGATGTGTGATCATCTTTTCATGCACAACGCTTGTGACTGAGAAAGCCCATGGCATCCGGATTATCTTATATCCTTAAGGATGATATCTGCAATCCAATGTCCTGAGTCTGGACAAAATAACATATTTGTTCTAGTGATACTTCTATATCCACATCTGGGATTAGCTAGTTGTTCACATAGATACAAAAGATGACTCATTTCTTATCAGCGAACTTTGTGTACACACACATGTGTGTCTCGCTGATCCCGCGACAACTTTGATTAGATGGCTTGTCAAACTTCTGCTGCCACATCCTGGAATTTGCTTCAGGTCGCATTGAAATATCACCAACCCGCAGACCGTCTTCAAACCTGAATGAGAATAATTTTGTATGTTGTCCGTGAATCTCTCATGACTGTCTTCCTTCATCTGCTAAACAATCATCTTATGAATAATAGCTACGGCAATCATCATCCTGATATATGACACCCTCAACGAGGTGCCTAAGAACTCAATCCCCTGTTATCTGAGAAAACCCCTAGGCTACAAGCCTATTCTTGAACTCAACTGTTCTGGTTGTTTTCATTTTTCTTCTACTGAAGATATATAAGCATCTGATAGGTTTAGCTCCATCAGGCAAATTGATCAACATCCCAAGTGTTGTTATGGGGTCAATCTCTTCATGGACTACCTCCTCCCAGCAAACCAAGTCGCTGGTCTTCATCGCCTCATCATTGGTAAGTGGTATGACCTCCATATGATAGGTGATAAGATCATATTTGGTTCTTCGACCTCCTGACTCTTCTAGTTGACTGCGCTTCGAGTTTTGGTTCAAATGTTGTCTTTCAAAAGACAACTCCTCCCTGGACTACGTCTTCTTCTACAGAAGTGCCAATAACTCTGGCTGATACGGTCCTCCGAAAAAACCCCACAATCGAACGATCTTCATGTAGATATGACTTTGAACAAGAGTTACATCAGAAGTGATGAACGGTACTAAGGACCTGACCGTAAGTGCAACCTTCTAGCATGCGCTCTAGGCCGCATGGCTCCACGAAGCATGCGTCCGAGCAAGCAACCGTGAATGTAACTCACGCATAAAGGAGCGCGCATGCGACGATGCAAAGTGCGCCAACAAAGCACCACTTTGTGCCCTTGAGCACGAGTCCGAGTCGCTAAGCCCCTGCGAAACTTAGCTCCTAAGAGAAACTTCCCAAAGGTGGTGACAAAACAAAGATTGTCTTAAATAGAGTTCACACTCAAACCCTCTAGGAAAAGTCAACCCACATGGACCTCCACCGCATGTGCATATACCAATACTAAACTTAGCTATATATTGAGATATACACATTTGTATTTTTTCAATGTGGACTAAAACTCTCAAAGCCAAGTGAAAAACACCAACAGAATATATATGATATTGACAAATTCTTATGACCAATATTTTATTAAAAATTTATCAATGTTTTTTATATTCTTCTATTTGTATCGGTACTACGTTCCATTACAAAATATTGATATTAGAATAACAAGATATTGACATTAGAATATGTCAATCCTTGTATGAGAGAATGGGATACTTGAATCCGGAAGTAAGGAAACCATTAAAACCGTTATTTGGGTCCATTTAATTATAGCTCAGTATTCCATGAGTCAGTGTCAAAGGAGTTGGTGCCGTGTGCTCCATCTGACACGAAAAGCCTCCAAAGGCACTTGCAAACATTGTACCCAGAATAACCCTCAACATATTATTAAATCATACAAGCAAATAACATGCGGTTATTTTTTTATAATGGTAATTTTTTTTATTTATTGAAAAAACTTTTGTTGGTAATTTTTCTATACATTGAAAAATATTACAGATTACACACTCTTTCCATGATGTATAATTACTTTAAATCTCGACTATGATAAAACGGCTTAGAAACGAGTAAAAAATGAACAGTCTAAGCCGTATGTACATCATCAATTATTAATATTTTTTTTTTAAACTACCATGTTTGTTTTGTTCTTGTAGTTGGAAAAAATTTAAAAAACAGAAACATATAACAAAATAATAAAATATATTTAAAATTTAAATTGTATTTAAATCAACTACATGATATTATCTAATTAAACACATATTCAAATTTAAAAATATATATTTATAACAAATTATAATTAAAATATATTTAAAATACTTTAATATAATTTGAAAATATATTTAATTACTTAATTATTAATTTTTTTGATACGTGCAACGCACGTGAACGTGACTAGTTATATATAATTGTGACAATATCTGTTTGTAATACTTTTATGTGATAGGCTGTGTTTACTCTCACGTATTTTGTTTATGATATTCCTAATTTTTTAGGTATTATGGAGAGCATTTGCATTAAACTTTTGTCATAGTCATTATCTCTACTATTATAATACGGCTTATAAACGACTAAAAAATAAGTCGTCTAAGTCGTATGTATATCATAAATTATTAACATAAAAAAATAAACCACAACATGCGTTTTCTTCTAAGGTAGTTGAGGAAAAACAAATTAAAAAATAACAGCAACATATAACAATTCATAAAATATATATTTAAATTTAAATTATATTTAAACTAACTAAATGATATTATCTAGTTAAACACATATTAAAAAAATTATAATAAATTATAATTAAATATATTCAATTTATATTTAAAATATTTTAATAGAATTTAAAATTTTATTTAATTTTTTAATAATATTATAGTTTTTTCGTACGTAATAGTGACTTAGTAAATATAAACACTCAAAATTCTCTCTTTGTAAAATGTATTAATATATTAATATATGTCACAAGTAGCAATAGATGATCCAAAAGTTGATTTTTTTTCTCTCTAAAATGTAAACCATTTTGGAATCACTTATACCATAACTTGCAATTCAATCTAAGCCGTATGGTAATCATATTTTGTATATATAATGTCAAAGTGTCATAGCCAAATTGTCATTTTTTTGATAGATAATGTACCAATGTAGATCCATAAACAGTTATTGACATATGATATTCTATTGCGTAAAGCTAGTCCCCAACCATGGGGTGTGTTGTTACAT
The DNA here is from genome assembly GCA_036927795.1 of Iris macrosiphon. Lineage (NCBI taxonomy): Eukaryota > Viridiplantae > Streptophyta > Magnoliopsida > Asparagales > Iridaceae > Iris > Iris macrosiphon. The sequence continues at coordinate 104,346,669 of JAYESA010000003.1, read as the reverse complement.
GAGAGTAGGGTCCAACAAAATCGATTCGAAATAGAAAAATCAAATTCAACCGAAAATCGGTTAAGAAAAATCGAAATCGAATCGAATTCACCGAACCGAACCGAACTGAATTAAATCGGTACGATTTTTGGTTTATTCGGTTTTTCGATTTTTTAATTTATGTGCGATTCTTTTTTGTTAATATATATAGTAAATAAATATACTTAGATATATTTAGTATATCTATAGTACATACTTATATATATTTAGTAAATATATATATATATATATATATATATATATATATATATATATATATTAAATTTTTTTATTAGGTTTTCTGTTTTGGATCGAAACCGAAATTCAAAACCGAAACCGAAACCGAAACCGAATAAGAAAATTTAGTATTTTCCAAACCGAAACTGAACCAATTTTTTTTAAAACCGAACCGAATCTCTTATTCGATTCGGTTCGGTTCGATTTTTGGTCCAAAATCTAATAATGCTCATACCTACATAAGAGTGGGTTGAAAGTGGAGCATTTTTTGAACTTCACAATTTCTGTCGGAGCCTGCACTTGGAATATTTGGCAAAATTTGGAACTGTAAATATGAAAGTTGACCGAATCGGATTATGCAGTTCCAGTCGGTGGGATGTTTGCTGAATTTTTTTTCCATTTTCATTTTTGACGCGAATGTGGATTGGAACTTTGCTCTCTTTTTTAAGTGCATCTAACTTTTTTTTTCAAAGTAGATTAATTTTTAATACAAATATCAATATACAAATATCCAAATTATATAATAAAATATTTATTAATAAACATAAATTAAAATAAGTAAATATTTTAAAATTTTAAATAATAGTACCAGAAATTTTACTTGTAGCAAAATTAATTTATATATGCAAACGAAACAAGTTTACCTAAATTAAAAATAAAAAAAAGTCCGTCAATTCAATTGGCAGAGAACAGACCGCAGCCGACACGTGTATAGTAAAAGCAAACGTGGACCCCAACCTGGATCCACTGCACAATTTCGACCAACTTTCGGGTTGGCAGAATTTGGGAAGTGGGACCCGTGGTTTGGTTTTGTTTGATTTGTTTTATGAATTTTTTTTAATTCGTTATGTTTTGGTTTTTTTTATTTAGTTTTATTTTGATTTTTGATTTTTTTTGATTTAGTTTTTTTGATTGACGAAATTTTTTGGACATTTACAATTTTTTTGGCCATTTACAATTTGATTGGCGGAATTTTTTTTGGCCATTTACAATTTAGTTTTATGAATTTTTTTGGCCATTCACTAAATAGAAAAAAATTCCGCCAACCAAGTCAAATTGTAAATGACCAAAAAAATTCCGCCAATCAAAAAAATTAAATCAAAAAAATCAAAACATAACTAATTAAAAAAAATCATAAAACAAACAAAACCAAACCACCCCAACTCGCAGGCTCCATTGCCCAAATTCTGCCAACCAATTTGGTCGAAATTGTGCAAGCACAATTTCTGTCACGCCCCGATCTCCCGCAGATTAAATCGGCCGTTCCAGCTAGGCGAGAATCACCGCGCCAGCACTCCCGCGGAACGATCGCTTTGACCCATCCGGACGTGATGCCGCACGAGCGTGAGCCACGCCCGTGCAAGACCGTGGTTCATTGGCTGGCGGTAAGAGTTCTAAGCCACAGAGTCGGACAGATTGTCCGAGTGCAGCGGAGTCATGAACGCATAGACGATTTAGTAACAAGTTCACTGAGTCGACAATGTAGCGGAAGCATTGAATAACACAAGTTGGAGTAAAGCAACTCTTTATTGATATAAACAAGTGTTACAAGCGACGTATAGCCGAGATTACAAGTCGCTCAAGCCTCTCTCTCTGAAACAATAAAAGCGTGCCAAGTGGCTACAATTGTGGAGTGATTGTACAGGCGATGTTTAGGCCACGTTCCAACATTATGTCGTATATATGTGCTTCAGTTCCGGACGCAACGCTGCTTCGGAGTGATCTTCACGCCTTAGCACGCACGAAGGAGCATCCGCACCGAACGAGGTTCTCCCGCACCCTGCAAACGATCTGGTGGGTTATCAGTACATTGAATGCACTGGTGAGGAGGCTACTCGCCCGCTCGACAAATCTAAACACGTAATATAGGTTCCGTGTACCAACTATTAAGTTGTCTTTCTAGTTGCCTTAGGATCAGTTTCATGCAAACATTGAATAGCCTAACTCGTGTGGCAGTGCGTCGTGCGACATGAGAGAAAATACGGCGATACTTACCAACTTACCATTTGTCCTTCCCTGTCCAAGGCAAACATTGTTAATTCAAGCACGGGCATGTATAAACACTCAGGGGCATTCATAATGAAAACCAAAGAAATAGCGTATGCAACACGAGAGTCGTTGTATCATGATCGTTCAGGTGTTCAGTTGTTCATTGATGCGATGCAATGACTCGCACGCGGATAGCCGCTAAGCGAGGATGACTTATCTATATGCACACGAGTCGTTGGCATAGCCATAAAGGACATAGTCCAGGACAAGGATAGCATGCTACGAGAGTACACGATGCGCTGTGTCACGCCCCGATCTCCCGCAGGCAAATCGGTCGTTCCCGCTAGGCGAGAATCACCGCGCCAGCACTCCCGAGGAACGATCGCTTTGAACCATCCGGACGTGATACCGCACGAGCGTGAGCCACGTCCGTACAAGGCCGTAGTTCATTGGCTGGCGATAAGAGTTCTAAGCCACAAAGTCGCACAGATTGTCCGAGTGCAGCGGAGTCATGAACGCATAGGCGATCGGTAACAGGTTCACTGAGTCAACAATATAGCGGAAGCATTGAATAACACAAGTTTGAAGTAAGGCAACTCTTTATTGATATAAACAAGTGTTACAGGCGGCGTATAGCTGAGATTACAAGTCGCTCAAGCCTCTCTCTCTGAAACAGTAAAAGCGTGCCAAGTGGCTACAATTGTGGAATAATTGTACAGGCGATGATCAGACGATGTTCACAATATTATGTCTTGTATATGTGGTTCAGTTCTGGACGCAACGCTGCTTCGGAGTTATCTCTACGCCTAAGCACGCACGAAGGAGGCATCCGCACCGAACGAGGTTCTCCCGCACCCTGCATACAAACTGGTGGATTATCAGTACATTGAATGCACTGGTGGGGAAGCTACTCGCCCGCTCGACAAATCCAAACACGTAATATAAATTTCGTGCACCAACTATTAAGTTGTCTTTCTAGTTGCCTTAGGATCAGTTTCATGCAAGATTTGAATAGCCTAACTCGTGTGGCAGTGCGCCGTGCAACATGAGAGAAAATACGGCGAGACTTACCAACTTACCATTCACCTTCCCTTTCCAAGGCAAACATTGTTAATTCAAGCACGGACAAGTATAAACATTCAAGGGCAATATCATATGCAACACGAGAGTCGTTATATCCAGATCGTTCAGGTGTTCAATTGATGCGATGTAATGACTCGCATGCGGATAGCCGCTAAGCGAGGATGACTTATCTATATGAACATGAGTCGCTGGCATAGCCATAAAGGACATGTGTATCACATGAAAGAAAATGAAATGCAACGCACGGATCAGGAGCGCTACAGGTCATTCCTTCCGAGGCAGGCGGCTACTTAGTCTGGGAGCAAGAATGACGTGAAGGATAAGTTCACAGGCGCTACACGCCATTCTGCCCGAAGCAGACAGACTAACAGGGTTCCTGTCCAGATCGGATCGGCCCGGTGCCTCGGAGACCGTCCGCAGGAACAGAGATCCGAAATCTCACTTATGAACAAGTTGTCCGCGACATGCAGGTCTCAGGTCAGTTGCAGGGACAAGTTCGAGGCAGGATATATATATATATATATGGAACAAGTTATATGGAACAAGTTCGAGTCAGGATATATATATATATATATATATATATATATATATATATATATATATATATATATATATATATATATATATATATATATATATATACTTGTTGAGGCAGGCCAGTTGATTCAGTAGTTGCTCCACGAGCTGTGATTCTGGGATTCATTCATTCATGGTGCAAATTCCCTGGTTCAGGAATTGCCTTAGTGACCCGACGGTCATGGATACTTGCAGGTTTATTCAGGCACGAAACGACTACTTAGTAGTCTCCCGGGGTTTGGATGAAAACAAGGCAACATACAAGCAGATAAGCATGCATTTGTATAAACATTCATGTTAGCTCGGGCCCGAAGGTAAGCCGATGAGCGAGATCGTTAGGGACTTCCCGAGCGACACGTTATAGGGTAGCATGCGAGGGTCTGAACATATATATATAAAATGTTTCATTTCCATGTTCTAGCATAAGCAATACAAGTTGGGATTATTCCCTTAGCTAGGTGCGTTGTATTCTTATTAGCATGTAGGGGGTGATTCACCTAGCGACTAGCATGTATCATTCCAGATTTTATGTGTGCTGGCTAAGCAAAGACAAGTTCACCGTAGCCACCCATCTTAGCGATGATTCACCTCGGTAGAGCGATACGTCAAGCGAGCCTCTGAAAGCCTAAGCCGGATTCATGTAGGGATAAGTCTGGATATCCTTTGCTACTCGTTTGAGGCAAAGCGGGTCGGGACCGTTGCACTTTTGCCGATTGAAACGGCAGTCCGCTTGAATGGAATGGGGTGTTACATCCTACCCAACTCAGAAAAAGTCTCATCCTCGAGACTTACTGAGGATAAGCAGTACGTTTCAATCAATTTTTGATTTAACGATACAAGGCTGAGACAAACCTATACAAGTCGTTGCACTTGTTATTTGGATATTCACTTGCACAAGCGTTTGAGATCAGCATATTGCTTAGTCTGGATCGTACGCACATTCGAAGTGCACTTTTAGCGTGAACACGTCAACCAACTTAGCGATAACGAAGTCTTAGCACTCGAGTTTCACATTTTCTTAAGTCTTGGATCGTGCACAAGTTCAAGGCGTCCCTCAAACATATGCATTCAACCAAACTTAGTGTCATGCCCCAGTCCCAAAAATGTCGAGGGACTGAGCACGCGAAAATGGCCAGCAGCACGCACCGATGGACAACCCAATTTAATAGATCCATCAGGGCATGCTTAAGCTGTAGTCTAACAGGAAATAGATCCAATGTTACAAGTCACGGGTTATTCTATTCTCATCCACAACAGATAATCACAGATTAAAAGACAGAGTAATGCAAATAGAAATAACTGTCAAATCTCAATAAATTCCTCAGGAAACAATCCGAGAATATGTCTGGTACAATAATGCAAATAGACAGGAAATAATCAACTAGAAATAGAATAACTGACTACATACAGCCACTGCTCAAGAGAAGTCCTCTGGTACGATCTCGTCCTCGGGTCCTGGTACAGCTCCTGGAAGTGCTCCTGTACGGTGTAGCTCTGGATGGATCTCTTCGGCTATACCTGGGGACATCATCCGGATCCAGGTCCTCAGGGGACAGCAAGGTACAGAAAATACAAGCCAAATAAATGCAGTGCAGCAATAAATAAGCAATAGGGTAAACTAGGTAACCTGCTAAGTGATATGCAATATGAGAGCAGTACAAGAACTCAGGCTGAAACTACTACAAGCTCTGTGTCGGGGAGCCGGTAGCAGTGATATCATGTAGTTGTCTAGCTCGTAGTGAGACTTAAGACGCCGGCACAATATAACATCAACCTGTAGCTTGTGTGTCTCTCCCCACCCCATGTAATCACGCGTATCATGACCATAACGTCTCATGTCCATGTCAGCGGGATTATAGCTAATGCAACAAGTCATATTGTCTATAATATATCACTGTCAAGTCCTGTATCCTATACAGAATCACCATGAATGTCTCAGGAAGACTCTGTCTCATGAATAGTGTCAAGTGTCCTGGGTTCTGGAGTACTTGATAAGACAAGTACGAGCATTATCGGGTCTCGATATCCATCTCTATGTGACGTTACACAACTCCGCGTACGGAGTTGGCACCCGACTGGTAATCGGACGCTAAGTACGCCACTCGGTCCTGGGTTTTAACAGTTAAACAGGTTTATATGCATTTAAACAAGAATTCAGGCAAGTTCTAGAACAGAAATTACTGCTAATGGCAAGCTTTACTTGCCCACTGATGTATAAACAAGTCAATGAAAATAAATAGCAAGCTGCAGGGTTTGGCAAGGTACACTTGCCTGAGGTTCCGGCTATGTTTGCAGTTCTGACTTCGGCGGGAATTGCAGGCGGTACTCCGGTTGCTGAAACAAATATCACCATCAGATCCAGAAAATATCAATCAGCTAAAAACGCCTATCCTTGGGTCCAATTTGGAGACAAGGACAGAAACGGCAGTTTTGGGTCAAGACGGGTCCACATGTGGGCCCGCTTTGCACCGAAAAATGTGTCAGGGTCAAAGGTCTCCAAATTCACCAAACTTAGTGTCAACAGGTCAGGAACGCTGATACGAACTCAACGGAACTTTCAGAATTAAATTTCGGTGAGCCGATCACAAAATCGCCCGTCGAGCGGGACCTGTGGGGCCCACGACATGCGATTTCGTCAACGTTCTCAGAATCGAACCAAACTTGACCCACAGGACCAGCGTATTGCTATGAGTCCGATGGCGTAAGTTTCGTCTCGATCCGACGTGTGTACATAAAGTTAGGGCGCATTCCAGAAAGTACGAATACGGGGCGATGTCCGCGGATTCGCGTTGATTCCGGTGTGCACGCACACCCGAATCAACTTCTGCGAAATCTCACACGTCCGTATCGACGATGCGCACGTATCTGTAAAGACCGCGAGCGATCAAGTCTTCCCGTTTGGCGGGGCGTACCCAGTTCCGGGGTAAAACAGGGTCTGGTTTTTCCTGTTTTTGGATCGCGGTGTGCGATCACCACAGGACGCGATGCCCCGAGCGGTTTGTTCGGGCACCGAGAGGGTCATACAGGCTTCGCAACACAATTTACGAAATCGAAAACGGAGCTACGAGCACAAAGTTACAAGTACCTGAAGGGGACCCGAAAACCGGGGTTCGAGTTGTGTCTGACACGTGTCCGACACGTGTCGGATACAGGGCCAGAATTAGGGTTAGGGTTTTGGGGATCTGGCCGGAGATCCGGCGGTGCTGCGGCGGGGGAGGCCGGCCGGAGGAGGCTGGGGCGGCGCCGGCGTTGCTGGCGGTGGCGCGGGCACGGCGGCCGGAGGGCGTCGGGGTGCTGGGAGGAGAGGGGGAATGTCATGCCCCAGTCCCAAAATACGTAGGACTAGGATACGTAACGATGCCAGCCGCCCGTATATATGGCAACTCCAATATATGGAAACCATATATACGTGCGTACGCTGTATAATGAACAACAATTCACCAGTGGTATAATTAATCACAAGTCACAGGATAATATCTAAATCTCATCCACAGAATCAAATATAAATAAACAATAACCATGTAGCTAGATCTCAATGATAAGTATCTAAAGAATGACAATCGGATGGAAATAAATCTACTGCCGAAATAGAATATGAAAATGAACCAGATACACACCAAATAAGAACCACATCTGACAATCACGAAGCTAGAAGAGAAGACCTCCTCGGATATACGTAACATGTCCGGATCTGTGCTCCTGCGAGTACTCAAGAACATATACACATGGCAGGGAACCAGGTCCTCAGAGGGACATAGCAAGATACAGAAAAATGATATGCCATAATGTAAATACTGAATAAATAAATGGGGGTGTGCTAACCATCTAAGTGAATGCAATTTAAAGACCTTGCAGTACGCATGGGAATATGTGGCTAGACATATGCTGACGTAATTCACCAATCGTCGGGACTGGCTAGTATATGTGTCATATGCCCCCGACGCAGGGAACTCTGCAATCGTCCATCTCCGAGGAGCATGGATCGAAGGATAAAGACTCAATGAAGGGGGTGTCCCATACGCCTACTAGATGTCTTCCCCGCCCAATATAGATGTACAAGTCGTAAAACGACGTGGACACCTCCTACTATGATGCAAGTCTCAATAAAATAAACAACTGAGCTAAATACCGCTACACGTGTTGCTCACACTGATGGCCAGTCGTGCATGAGGCACGCGTCCCTACATGTACTCACTCTGTGACGTGTAATGATACATGTCAAGGCCTGAGAAGTTATATCAATAACTTCACAACTTTAGGTGGGTCTACTAGACACTAGGTCAGACACAAGTCCTAACGTCAACGCCATCGTTGACTGCACCCGAGTCTTCTCGGACGCGCACATTTATATAATATAAAAATAGATAAATATGTAACTAGCAATAACTGAATTTAAACAGTACAACAAGGCAAGGTATACTTGCCTGGCGGGAGAGCTGCAAATATAATGTCCAGATGTCAAATGCCAAAAGTCAGAACTATGGCCTCAGAATAAATGTCTTCGGATACTGAAATAAACATCACTAACAGTCTCAGAAAATATCAAATAGCTAGAAACGCCTGTCCTTAAGTCCAATTTGGACACAGGGGCAAAAATGACAGTTTTCGGTCAAAACGGGGTCCACATGTGGGCCCACTTTGCACCGAAAAACGTGTCAGGGTCAAAGGTCTCCAAATTCGTCAAACTTAGTGTCCACAAGTCCAGAACGTCGATACGAACCCAACGGAACTTCCAGAATCGGATTTCGATGAGCCGGTCACAAAATCGCCCGTCAAGTGGAGCCTGTGGGGCCCACGATACGGGATTTTGTCAACGTTCTCAGAATTGAACCAAACTTGGCTCACAGGACCAGCGTATTGCTACGAGTCCAATGGCACAAGTTTCATTTCAATCCGACGTGTGTACACAAAGTTGCAGCGTGTTCCAGAACTGACGGATACGGGACGGTGTCGGCGGATACGCGTTGATTCCGGTGTGCACGCACATCCAAATCAACTTCTTTGAATTCCTACACATCCGTATCAACGTCGCGCACGTTTCGGTAAAGACCGCGTACGACCAAGTCGTCCCGTTTGGCGGGGCGTACCCAGTTCCGGGGTAAATCGGGTCGTTGTTTTTCCTGTTTTTGGATCGCGTGCCACGATCGCCACAGGACACGATGCACCGAGCGGGTTGCACGGGCACCGAGAGGGTCACATAGCCTACGTGTCATAACTGATAGAATTAAAAACGGAGCTACGAGGAGAGAGGAATCATTACCTGAACAGGGCTCCGTGAAGGCTAATTTTCACGTGTCCGAGACGTGTCCGGGCTGTGTCCAGCTGCTGTGTCCGGTTCTGCTCGAGTCGGGGTCATCGCGGGGTTCGTCGTGGCGCTCAGGCGGAGCTCGGTGGTCAGTGGGGCTTCCGGGCAGGGCACGGTGCTGCTGAGAGTCGTCGAGGCTGAGTTGGAGAAGGAGGAGCAGTTTCGGCCATGGGGGTTCACGCTGAGGAGGAGGAGGAGCTGTGGTCTCGGCCAGGGGGTTCACAGTGAGGAGGAGGAGGAGCTGTGGTCTCGGCCAGGGGGTTCACAGTGAGGAGGAGGAGGAGGTCGAGGGGGTCTTGCTCGGTGCTGCCGGCGAGGTCGGGGTCGACTCCGGTCGGCCGGTCGGGGGAAGGTGGCTTGGGGGGGTTTGTTGAGGAGAGGAGGAGGAGCTGATGATGAAGGTGGTGGTGGTGGTGACCGATGATGGTGGTGGCGGTGGAGGGAAGAGGGCGGCTGGGGAGAGAGGACTCGGGGGAGAGGGTGGAGCTCGTCGGGAAGGGCGGGCAGTGGAGCAGGGAGAGTCGGGGAGGGAGATGTTGGCGGTGGTGGTGGTGGCGACAGATGATGGTGGTGGGCGAGGCCGTGCATCCCAGGCGAAGGGGAGAGGGAGGTGGAGGAGGAGGAGCTGGGGAGTTGGGGCGGACGCGTCGGGTGGCGGAGGGCGGTCGCCGCGGGGGAGGGGAGTGGCTGGCCGCCGCGGGGGGGGGGGGGGGGGGAAACGCTCAGGGGAAGGAGGAGCTAGGGAGAGAGAGAGCGGGGAGTTCGGGGGAGCGGCGGGGGAGCTCCGGCCAGGGGCGGAGGGTCGGCTCCGCCGCGCGTAGGGGAGCTCCGGCGGGCGGGCTCAGCGCCGGGGGGGGTCTGCGGGCTGAAGGGGGAGTAGTTTTAGGATTTTTTTTTTCTTTTATTTTTCTTTTTCTTTTATTTTCTTTTTATAAAGAAATTTATTATTAAAATAAGGAAAATATCTAAAGATATTTTCAGAATATTTCTGGGATATTTTCGGGATATTTTTGGGATATTTTTGGGGTCTTTTCGGGTGGGTCCCGCCTCCAAATGTACGGTGCAGGTTCACCGGTCAATGAGGGGATGATACCTCGCACTGAAATTTGTAGGAAAGTCCCTGTAATTTCATAAATTGCGTAAAGTCCTAGTTTTGGGAAATTGTGCAATTACGAAATTGTCTGGAAAAACACCCGATTCCGAAAAATACTAAAATTCACATAATTGAGGAAAAATGCTGTGCGAGGGTCCCGAGGGGGTGGGGGTGAGTCTGGACAGGTACTGGACCTGGTTTTGGGGTGATACGGGCCATCGTATTTATTTAATTAATAAATACTGCGCACGGTGTTCTCTAATTATTTAGAGGCAGGTAGGGTCATAATTTTTCTACGGTGTCAATACACTAAATGTAGTATACTCAGTGTAGAAAAATAACGTATTTTTGTCTGGACAAAATGGGTGCATGTTGGGCCTCAAATTGCTATTGGAACAGGGATGGGTACAGGTCTGGGATTAAAATAGGAATTAAATACGGACGTTTGCAACGAGATTTGTGCGTCTCATACGAGGCTCAAAACTAAGTATCTGTGAGTTGCACAAAGTGCAGGATAGTAGACTGGCACGTCTAGGAGAGGTATGTGAACTTTGTTCGGGGATAACAGTCAGGGTAAGGCTCCAATAATTAGGTGATGGACATGTGCACAAGTCAATAGGATATGTAAGCAAAATAAATTAAAATATTGCAACAAATCCTAAATTATGAAAAATATTCCTAAAATACTGGAATCTGGTCGAGGGGGTTTACAATCTACCCAACTTATAAAAATTTCGTCCTCGAAATTAAAACTAAGCCATGGTAGAAGGGAAAGACGGCATAAGATATAATTTAACCAAGTAATTTATATCTTGGGTTAAGAATAGGTTCGAAGACGTTTACGCATGTCGTACTCGCGCTTCCGAGTTGATTCTCCTGGCGCGTCATGCTTCCATGCTACGCAGATCAAGGAAAAAGACTGGTTCTTCAATACTTTTCTTGATGTTCAAGGATTCCCACGGGTTGCTCTTTATACGACAGGACTTGGCCTAATGGTGATATCCTCAAAAAAACATGATCGTCCTCTTTGAATTCCAAGGGACGATGATGACGATCTGTCCACTGCTTCTGTCTGTCTTGCACTGCTCGCAAGTGTCCTTGTATTTACTTAACTGTCTCTTCGGTGTTGACCACCAACTCTGGTCATGCGAATTCTTGTCTGGTACAATGCTGACTAGTATGTCGTGCAATCTTACGATCTGTCTCAAATAAGTTAGCTAAAGCTTCAGCAGACTGGTCAACTCTAAAGATAGGAATTTGTGCTGACTTGGTGAGTCGGTCCATAGGAGTTCTTGATCCTTACAAGTCATAGTCATAGGTGCTGCTATCCTTTCAGGAGTCAGTCAATTATTTATCCGGGTAGAATCCATTTAGTCTCCTGATAGCAAAATGATACTTTCTTCATCGTAATACTTGGGTTCTAAACTTGACCCAAGTTACGAGGCAAAAATTGAAAATCTCATGCTGCCATAGTGATGCACGTATCAGGTACGTAAGTAGGTAGTGAAGGTCATCTAAAGGTAGCACAGTTTTAAAACTGCAATCTATTCTACTAATAGGGTTTGGTAATTACCCAAAAAACAAATAAAAATGGCTACAGAAACAATACACTTTTGTACTTATACTAAGCACGAAGTTTTGTCTTTCCGAAATAAGGGAAGACTGAAAACAATAATCAAGAGTTCAAGGAGAAGGTAATAGATTAGAAATGTGGGGATCAAGGCGTTTAAAGAATTCGAGGGGAATTGTCAAGGGAGTTGTGGATTGAAATATTATTTTGATAATTCCTATTCACATGCTCGTATCAGTACAATCATGTAGCTGATACGATATGCTCAGACATATCTAGAGGGCAAGTACATCTGTCTACTAATCACTATATATCTCAATCCATGTAAAGTAGTTATGCGAAAGGCGAATCAAAATGCACTAAGGTTGATCAGACCGTAATACACTGATTCTGAATAGACAATTGTATTAGTGGAGTGGATCAGGCCCCAATAACACATGTGTCATGAATAAGCTCGATAAGGAATAAGCTTGCAAAACTAGGCTATATTAGCAGTATGAGTCAAGGTAGTATAGTAAATATAAGTATGCTAGATTATGATACGAGAAATTACAAAACAATTCAAATTCACAAAAAGACAAAGACTCTACAATCTCTACAGTTATTACTCTAATTCCTTGTCTAAGTCGCTAGTTGACCTAAAAGAGGTATGGCCTTCTAAGTTCTACAATCTTAATATACACTATAGGTTGTCTGCCTAAAACAGAAATTTCAAGAAAGTTCACGTAAAGTAGGGGTTCGAGGTTGTCTGCGTAAATCAGAGATAAAATAATTTGACGTAACGCATGACGTCAGAGCTATCCGCGGAAAAAGTCTGTGCGTAACAGTCTGCGCGTAAAAGTCTGGGTGAAAGTCTGAGCGTAAAAATTTTGTGCTAAAATCTGCGCAAAAATATCTCCTGCGTAAATTCTAACATTCGTTGCAGCGTAAAGTTGTACAAGAAATTCATGAGTTTGTCAGTCAAGTTAATGAATCATGTCATCTGACAAAAGTACTTGCACAACGATCGAGTGGATGGTTTGATGATGGTTTGCACAGAGTTCTAGGTTGTCGTTTAGGGACCTTATGGACATAAGTCATCTTACTATCGAGGTGAGACAAAACCAGATGTCCCGTCAAAAAGCTGTTCCTTTTTGCACAGGGCTCGAGGCGTATCTCTGCCTTTAATGCACGAGATTGGGTCATGGCTGGGGAAAACTAAGGCTGTAACAAATACGCTTACATCCTATCCTTATATTCTACACCTAATCAGGTTACTCTACGCTGGTCATGGGCGCGGGGAGAAGGGAGGCCGAGGGTGGCGGGGTCATGGGCGCGGGGCGGCGCTGCCGGAGGCGGGGGAAGCGGCGGCAGGCGCGGGCGGAGCGGCGGTTGCGGAGGCCGAGTGGGTCGTGGGGGAGAGAGGGGAAGCCGGGTCGGGTCGGGTCAGGTTGGGTGCGGGTCTGGCGGATCCGACCCGACCCGCTAAGCCAGGGTCTGGGCCGGGTTGGGGCTGGGCCCGGTGGGCCGGGTCCAGTGGGCTGGGTTTATATTTAAAAAAAATAATAATAATAACATTAATAATAATAATATCAGTAAATCAATTAATAAATAATTAAATAAATACTTTTTAGGCATTTAAAAATAGGTCCGAGGCCCAATAAATTCCAGAAAAATTGCCCTAAGTCCAATTTTTCATTTTACACCCAAAAATATTATTTTTATAATATTTTAATATCATTTAATATCAATTAAAAATCATTTAATAATTAAAACCCTGTTTTTAAATTACAGAAAATTCCAGAAAATTGTTAAAAATCCAGTTTTGAAAATTTTGAAAAATTAGGGGGTTTACACTTAGGGATAGTGAAATCGGACAAGCTACTTGCGATAATCTCAAGGGTCCGCATAGGCTAGCACAAAGGCCACTCGCAGCACAATATCATACAAGCAATCATATCATTCAAAACGCATTTTGAAAGTATTTAGACTTATTGTTGAAACATTCCATCGAGGCATTGAGAGAGAGCATGCACATAACCCACGAACGAGCTTTCGAAACTGAGATAATCGAATTGAAGTCCAAAGGCATAGAAGCCAGGCTCTGATACCACTATGTCACGCCTGTCACGACCCGCACCCGAAAAATCGGGCATGAGTCGTGGGTACGTCCAGCCTACGCCGCAGCATCGGCGGTAGAACGCTGTCTAGGTCAACTATCTAGATAATAATCTCACACAAAAAATCGGGCATGACCTCTCCAAAAGGAGGGCAACCACACAAACAATATATAAACCTGTCAAGATCTCAACTCCAAACGGAGGAGCAATATCTCAATGATAACCACAATATACTCAATCACGAATCTAAGCACGATAAGATAACACAGAGATCTAACAGCTATAAAGTCTAACCAACAACGACTACTACAACAACCACAACATCAAATAATAACACAATAATATCCAAAATAATATACAAGCAAGGTCTCAATCCAAAACCGGAGACAAATCCGGTACTAAAAGCTAATAAAACAATAACAAGGTCCTAGTGATCCCGGCTACCAACCCGGAAATCACCCCTAAACTAGAGGGTCCCTGTCTGCACCATCGACAGGCTCAGGTCCATAAAACGTCGGACACCAATCCTCCGGATACTCTGAAAAATATGTCCAGTCAGGACTGGAGCAAGTACATCTCTAACAGCAGTTCCATTTAAATGATAAAAACTATAAAACAGTTATAGCAAGTAGCAAGAAGAACGAAGCAAGTATGAAACAAGAAAATATGTATAACTGGTGCATAAAGGTAAAGATGCATGGATATCAGAGCAAGATAGTAATAACTGCAAGATACAAGAAATCTACACTAAGAGTAAGTCTGTGCACATGAACGTGTAGTGAGTCCAGCATAAAAAATATGTAGTGAGTCAAGTCCAGAAACATGTAAGTGAGACAAGTCAAGAAATGCATGAGAGTCCAGACTATAAAGAATGAACTCGGTGTCTTTGAAATACTTGTTTCGACATGTAAACGGCTAGGGGTAAGTACGGCTCACCGCGCACTTGGTGCGCGACTGCTATCATTCCAGATTAGACCAGAGGGAGTGATTCCTGATGATGCCAGATAGGAATGTTTACATGTCTACTCGAGTATTTCCCCGCCCCGACTAATACAAGTGGATCCAAGACCCGACACGCAAATCAAGATGAGTCCAGGCTGAACATGAGTGATGCCTGTAGGTGATGCCAGTAGTGATGCCAGTAGTGATTCCAGAATAGAGGCCAGAAACATGAAATGTACGTGTCGCAAGTAAATGAATCCAGAAATATCAGTCAGTGTCCCGTGTTGTGCCAGAATAATCATATGATACTATACTAGAAGCTGAATCATAATAATCATCAGATAATGAAAACTATCAGAGAATGTACTCGCCTGACGTCCTGAGCAACTGGCGATCCGAACCGGTGTCGCAAGAACCTAATACGAAAAGCAAGGTTAAACAGGGTTCTAATGAGTTAAACAGATATAAAATAACTAAAAATAGGTTTCTAGGGTCGTTCTAGGTCAAACGGGTCAAACCGATGAAATCTGGGTAAAAAAGTCAACTCTAGGTCCAAAAAGTCAACTATGGGTCAAAACTAGGTCAAAAGTTGACTTTGGCGGTCAACCGAGTCAACTACGGTCAAGTCTGTGTCAAACTAGGGTGCTCCTGAAATTCTAGGTCAAACCGAGGTCATTAAGCTAGAAAACTCTCAAACTCGCCTCCTTGAGATACCGGGATACCCTCGGTATCCGATACCTCAACCTAGGCTACGCACCCCGCCTAAACCCGCTAAAACCTATGTTAGCACGCGTAAATATATACACATATACATATAAAAATTACTCCAATACTATTCCTAGGCTATTGCTCAAAAACCCCGCTCGAAACCCAATACCTTGGTTATCTTAAGGTATTGAAATACCTCGGTAGCTCAAGGTATTGAGGTTTCGCTCTAAAACCCCTCTAACTAGCTATCTAGCTACTAATTACATACCTAGATATTAATCTAGGCTAGGTAATATAGATATCTACCATATTTATATATATCTAAGTAGGTATCTACCTATATATATAGATATCCACACAAATATACCCAAATACCCAATACCTTACCTTACCTTACTCATAAATATATATATATATAACTATAGGTATATAGATATCTATATCTTAGATAGATATATCTAAGTATCTAGCTATCTACCTATCTAGTATCTAGAAACCTAACTATCTACCTATCAATTACCTATCTATCTATATAATTATCCATCTATTATCTATCTATGTATCTAACTATCTATCTAACTATCTAGTATCTATATAGTACCTATTTACCTAGATACCTATCTACCTATTTAATATCTATCTAGCTACCTATCTAACTATATGTATTCATATATATACATATAGATAGAGATATATATCTAATACCTATCTAGATATCTATATCTCTATCTATCTATCTAACTTATATATCTATTCATATATCTATTTATCTAGCTATTATATCTATCTACCTAGTTATCTATCTATCTATAATCTATCTAACAATCTATATATATAGCTAACTGTAGATATATATATCTATATATATAACACTCTTTCTCGCCCTCACTAGCTACTGCGAATGCTGCTGCTGCTCGCCTAAGACGCTGCTGCTGCTGCTATGCCTTGCTGCTGCTGCTGCTGCATAATGTTGCTGTTGCTGCTGTGCTATGCTACTGCTGCTGCTGATTTTACTGCTGCTGCAGCTGCACATTGCTGCTGCTGCTCCCTGTTTCAGCTGGGCACCCCCCCTTCTCATCTCACATACACACACACACACCCCCATATATATATATACATATATATATATATATACATATATATACACATCTATATATATATAACTAGATATCTATATATATATATATACCTCTCTACACACTCTAACACACACACTAGCACACACACGCACTAATACACACACACACTCACAACACTATCAACACACACACATAAGCACACACACATATATCTATACATATATAAACACACATCTATATATATATACACACATATATATACATATATATATATCTATATATATATATCTATCCTCACTCACACACACTCAACCTCACACACCCTCACACACTCTCACAAACACACAACCTCACACACAAACCCTCCTACATATATATAAATATATATATATATATACACACTCACTCAACTCATATATATATATATATAGGCACTCACTCACACTCACACACACACACACTCACCTACGCACTAGCACACACTCACACAAGTACTCACCTACACACATACACTAGCACTCACTAACACACTCACAAACACATAACCACACACATATATATAAATATATATATACATAAACACACATACAAATATATATAAATATATATATATATATATATATATATACACAAACACAACACTCACACAACCACGCACACAACACTCAAACCACACGCCCCACTCACGCCCAACGACCCCGACACTCACCAACACCCTAAAATATATATAATATAACTCGAAAACTCTAGCACACACTCTCCAATACTAACCCAACGTGCGCAGAAGCCCAAAACGAGGAAACCAAGTCGAAATGGCCGTTCGGTCATTTCGACGAACACGTGGTGCGCGGCTCGGAAAACCTCCTGAAACGCACACCAAACGAACTCGGAATCGGCCTAAAATTTACCCACACACTCTAAACGATGTCTAGATCCTAGAAAATATGCTCCCGCGTCGATTCTAGGCCCGTGGCGGAAACGCACACGCACTTAGAATCGGCGACGATAAAAAGCCCCAAATTCGCCCGAAACGCCCGTTTTTCTGCGACACGGCTTCCCGTGTCCGAACGGAGACACGCACTCACCCTCACGACTCCCGACAACGTCTACCTAGGTCCATCTAACCTAGGACATCACCCAAAATTGGGCCAAATTCGGATTTCACCCAAAATTGACACAAAACCTAGTGTTAAAGTCTCTAAACCCAACCAAACTAGTTCCAACTTCCTCCCACGGGTAGCCTAAGGGTCTAGGAAGGTTCTAAAATATTAATTACGCTATATAAAAATAATTACAAGGGGGAAAATCAGGGTTTACCTCTTGGGAGTTGGAATCCCAAGCCAAAGTCTCCAAATCTCTCCAAATTCACCTCCTACAAGCTCCAAGCCTCAAATCCAAGCTCCAACACCAAATCTAGGCTCTACCTACCTAGGTTGGGGAAAGATCTAGGGTTAGGGTTACATAAAGAAGAAGGAATGGAAGAAAGAAGGAAGAAAAGTGAACTTACTTGAAGTAGGAAGGAGAAAGGAAGAAGAAAAATGAGTGGAGAAGAAGAAGAAGTGAAGAAGAAGAGTGGGGGGAAGAGGAGCTGCTGTGCTTGCTGGAAATGCACGGGTCTGGGACAATGAGAACCGGCCACAAGCAAATATAAGGGTTCCCTAATTCTCCAATGACCAAAATGCCCTCATAACTAAGGTTTTGGGTTTCGGGGTTCCAAAATCACTCAACCTAGTTCCAAATCTCTCCCTCTAACCTCCTAAAAATAAAATAAATATTTCTAAGCCCCAAAATAATTCTCACAAGGGTGTGGGCTGGGTCGGACATGGGTCCACTAGGGTCTGACATGGGTCCAGGCTAGCCAAAATCCTAAAACAATCAATAAAAATATAATACAATCATTAATTAATTATAAATACAATTAATTAAAAATAATGCACAATTAACCAAATTAAAAATAAAAAAAAATACCCGGCTCTGGAAATGGGGTGGTGACAAGCCTATCCTCCTTAGAAAATTTCGTCCTCAAAATTTAAAGTTAATCACAATCTCTCTAGGTCAAACCCCCAACAATCACAGTCAAGAAATTCTACCTAAACAACATACAAGATCAGGGTCCTACTGGTCGTGTTATCACAGTCTCAATCAGGGTTACTACACTATCTACCACAGCATAAGAAAATCTAACAGGTACTAATGAAGCACACCACAGGAATGGAAAAGGACAGGAAGAAGAAACAAGAGACAGACCTGCTAACCCGACATCCGTAGCATCGGCCTCCTCGACCGTCAACGCATAAGCCCTGCCCTGCTGGGGTGTATCCCTCTGCTGGTGCGGGGCATGATGCTGTGCCACAGATGGCCTAGCTCCAACTCTCTGATCCTGTGCTCCACCCAATGGAGGTGCAGTGGAGCTATCTCGCATCTGGTGAGCAGCGGATCCACAGAACAAACACACCTTCAGCCTCCTCCTACAAACATCCCAGGTGTGTCCTGCCTTCCTGCAGTAGGCACAAGTGGGCACCCTCTGATCCTGACCCTGTTGCGCTGCCTTCTGCACATAGGGACGCTTAGCTGGTCCCGCACTGCCACTCGCACTGCCTGAATCATCCCTGCCTCTCTTGGACTTGAGCTCCAAGTCATCCTCTGCTCTCTGAGCATCTCCTACTATCTGCTCAAAAGTCGCCTCGCGGTCGCTCCTGGTCAAAGACTTGACCGCCATGACCAAGCCCTTGCGAAACTTCCTCGCCTTTGCTGCCTCACTCAAGCCATCTACAAATCTGCCCAGACGGCAGAACTCCGCTGCGTACTCGTCCACTGTCATGCTCCCTTGGACGAGTGCCTCGAACTGGCTCTCCAAAGCACTGAGAGCCACATCTGGGAAAAATTTCTCCTTAAAAAGCCTCTTGAAAGCCTCCCAAGTAAGCCCTGGCACTGCAATCCTCGTATCTGTGCGATACCATGTCAAAGCGAGGTCGAACATCTGACTGCCCGCTGCCTCTATCTACATACTGTCTGGAATCTGCGCCAGCCTGAAGATGCCCTCGATCTGCTCTATCCAGTCATCCGCGTACAGGATCCCTTTTGTACCACGGAACTCCTTGGGCCGCATCCTCTGAAAGTCGATAATACTGCCCGGCCTCGGATGCTGAATCTGATCTGCCTGTGGCTGAATCTGTGCCACCCTATCCACTGCTGTCATGGCCACCTGGTGGGCGTTCTCAATGCCCAGCCTCATCACATCCACCTGACGATGCTGCGCGTCCATCATCTCCCTGAAGAACGCAAACAACTGTACGGCATCTACTGGAGCAGGAAGTGGTGGAGGAACCACCGGAACGACTGGGGTAGTCCTCGGATCGATAGGTGAAGGAGGATCCCCGAGAGAAGCAGATGCTCCCTCAATCGCAGGAGTGGTGAGTGGAGCGGTAGCAGCTGCCTGAATACGAGCTGGACGAGAGGTAGCAGACCTCTCCGAGGCAACTGCTGGAACGGTACGATGGGATCGTGTCTTCGGAGGCATCCTGAACACAGATCAAAAGAAGTCAATACGGTGCAAGATACGATATCATCAAAGAAGGACAGTAATATTTCAAAAGAAGCAATTTCAGAATAATTAGATTAGAATTGTTCCTAGTCGTGATTGAGTACACTCTCATCCTAGATCCTAGATCCTATAGCAGGCTCACAGCAGTACAACTAAGTTGTTGTACCACCACGACATCGCACTAATTACGAATCGAGACCTGCATGGGCTACCACCAAAAATGTGTCACGACCCGCACCCGAAAAATTGGGCATGAGTCGTGGGTACGTCCAGCCTACACCGCAGCATCGGCGGTAGAATGCTGTCTAGGTCAACTATCTAGATAATAATCTCACACAAAAAATCGGACATGACCTCTCCAAAAGGAGGGCAACCACACAAACAATATATAAACCTGCCAAGATCTCAACTCCAAACGGAGGAGCAATATCTCAATGATAACCACAATATACTCAATCACGAATCTAAGCACGATAAGATAACACAGAGATCTAACAGCTATAAAGTCTAACCAACAACGACTACTACAACAACCACAACATCAAATAATAACACAACAATATCCAAAATAATATACAAGCAAGGTCTCAATCCAAAACCGGAGACAAATCCGGTACTAAAAGCTAATAAAACAATAACAAGGTCCTAGTGATCCCGGCTACCAACCCGGAAATCACCCCTAAACTAGAGGGTCCCTGTCTGCACCATCGACAGGCTCAGGTCCATAAAACGTCGGACACCAATCCTCCGAATACTCTGAAAAATATGTCCAGTCAGGACTGGAGCAAGTACATCTCTAACAGCAGTTCCATTTAAATGATAAAAACTATAAAACAGTTATAGCAAGTAGCAAGAAGAACGAAGCAAGTATGAAACAAGAAAATATGTATAACTGGTGCATAAAGGTAAAGATGCATGGATATCAGAGCAAGATAGTAATAACTGCAAGATACAAGAAATCTACACTAAGAGTAAGTCTGTGCACATGAACGTGTAGTGAGTCCAGCATGAAAAATATGTAGTGAGTCAAGTCCAGAAACATGTAAGTGAGACAAGTCAAGAAATGCATGAGAGTCTAGACTATAAAGAATGAACTCGGTGTCTTTGAAATACTTGTTTCGACATGTAAACGGCTAGGGGTAAGTACGGCTCACCGGGCACTGGGTGCGCGGCTGCTATCATTCCAGATTAGACCAGAGGGAGTGATTCCTGATGATGCCAGATAGGAATGTTTACATGTCTACTCGAGTATTTCCCCGCCTCGACTAATACAAGTGGATCCAAGACCCGACACGCAAATCAAGATGAGTCCAGGCTGAACATGAGTGATGCCTGTAGGTGATGCCAGTAGTGATGCCAGTAGTGATTCCAGAATAGAGGCCAGAAACATGAAATGTACGTGTCGCAAGTAAATGAATCCAGAAATATCAGTCAGTGTCCCGTGTTGTGCCAGAATAATCATATGATACTATACTAGAAGCTGAATCATAATAATCATCAGATAATGAAAACTATCAGAGAATGTACTCGCCTGACGTCCTGAGCAACTGGCGATCCGAACCGGTGTCGCAAGAACCTAATACGAAAAGCAAGGTTAAACAGGGTTCTAATGAGTTAAACAGATATAAAATAACTAAAAATAGGTTTCTAGGGTCGTTCTAGGTCAAACGGGTCAAACCGATGAAATCTGGGTGAAAAAGTCAACTCTAGGTCCAAAAAGTCAACTATGGGTCAAAACTAGGTCAAAAGTTGACTTTGGCGGTCAACCGAGTCAACTACGGTCAAGTCTGTGTCAAACTAGGGTGCTCCTGAAATTCTAGGTCAAACCGAGGTCATTAAGCTAGAAAACTCTCAAACTCGCCTCCTTGAGATACCGGGATACCCTCGGTATCCGATACCTCAACCTAGGCTACGCACCCCGCCTAAACCCGCTAAAACCTATGTTAGCACGCGTAAATATATACACATATACATATAAAAATTACTCCAATACTATTCCTAGGCTATTGCTCAAAAACCCCGCTCGAAACCCAATACCTTGGTTATCTTAAGGTATTGAAATACCTCGGTAGCTCAAGGTATTGAGGTTTCGCTCTAAAACCCCTCTAACTAGCTATCTAGCTACTAATTACATACCTAGATATTAATCTAGGCTAGGTAATATAGATATCTACCATATTTATATATATCTAAGTAGGTATCTACCTATATATATAGATATCCACACAAATATACCCAAATACCCAATACCTTACCTTACCTTACTCATAAATATATATATATATAACTATAGGTATATAGATATCTATATCTTAGATAGATATATCTAAGTATCTAGCTATCTACCTATCTAGTATCTAGAAACCTAACTATCTACCTATCAATTACCTATCTATCTATATAATTATCCATCTATTATCTATCTATGTATCTAACTATCTATCTAACTATCTAGTATCTATATAGTACCTATTTACCTAGATACCTATCTACCTATTTAATATCTATCTAGCTACCTATCTAACTATATGTATTCATATATATACATATAGATAGAGATATATATCTAATACCTATCTAGATATCTATATCTCTATCTATCTATCTAACTTATATATCTATTCATATATCTATTTATCTAGCTATTATATCTATCTACCTAGTTATCTATCTATCTATAATCTATCTAACAATCTATATATATAGCTAACTGTAGATATATATATATCTATATATATAACACTCTTTCTCGCCCTCACTAGCTACTGCGAATGCTGCTGCTGCTCGCCTAAGACGCTGCTGCTGCTGCTATGCCTTGCTGCTGCTGCTGCTGCTGCATAATGTTGCTGTTGCTGCTGTGCTATGCTACTGCTGCTGCTGATTTTACTGCTGCTGCAGCTGCACATTGCTGCTGCTGCTCCCTGTTTCAGCTGGGCACCCCCCTTCTCATCTCACATACACACACACATACCCCCATATATATATATACATATATATATATACATATATATACACATCTATATATATATAACTAGATATCTATATATATATATATACCTCTCTACACACTCTAACACACACACTAGCACACACACGCACTAATACACACACACACTCACAACACTATCAACACACACACATAAGCACACACACATATATCTATACATATATAAACACACATCTATATATATATACACACATATATATACATATATATATCTATATATATATATATCTATCCTCACTCACATACACTCAACCTCACACACCCTCACACACTCTCACAAACACAAAACCTCACACACAAACCCTCCTACATATATATAAATATATATATATATATATATATACACACTCACTCAACTCATATATATATATATATAGGCACTCACTCACACTCACACACACACACACTCACCTAGGCACTAGCACACACTCACACAAGTACTCACCTACACACATACACTAGCACTCACTAACACACTCACAAACACATAACCACACACATATATATAAATATATATATACATAAACACACATACAAATATATATAAATAAATATATATATATATATATATATATATATATATATATATATATATACACAAACACAATACTCACACAACCACGCACACAACACTCAAACCACACGCCCCACTCACGCCCAACGACCCCGACACTCACCAACACCCTAAAATATATATAATATAACTCGAAAACTCTAGCACACACTCCCCGATACTAACCCAACGTGCGCACAAGCCCAAAATGAGGAAACCAAGTCGAAATGGCCGTTCGGTCATTTCGACGAACACGTGGTGCGCGGCTCGGAAAACCTCCTGAAACGCACACCAAACGAACTCGGAATCGGCCTAAAATTTACCCACACACTCTAAACGATGTCTAGATCCTAGAAAATGTGCTCCCGCGTTGATTCTAGGCCCGTGGCGGAAACGCACACGCACTTAGAATCGGCGACGATAAAAAGCCCCAAATTCGCCCGAAACGCCCGTTTCTCCGCAACACGGCTTCCCGTGTCCGAACGGAGACACGCACTCACCCTCACGACTCCCGACAACGTCTACCTAGGTCCATCTAACCTAGGACATCACCCAAAATTGGGCCAAATTCGGATTTCACCCAAAATTGACACAAAACCTAGTGTTAAAGTCTCTAAACCCAACCAAACTAGTTCCAACTTCCTCCCACGGGTAGCCTAAGGGTCTAGGAAGGTTCTAAAATATTAATTACGCTATATAAAAATAATTACAAGGGGAAAAATCAGGGTTTACCTCTTGGGAGTTGGAATCCCAAGCCAAAGTCTCCAAATCTCTCCAAATTCACCTCCTACAAGCTCCAAGCCTCAAATCCAAGCTCCAACACCAAATCTAGGCTCTACCCACCTAGGTTGGGGAAAGATCTAGGGTTAGGGTTACATAAAGAAGAAGGAATGGAAGAAAGAAGGAAGAAAAGTGAACTTACTTGAAGTAGGAAGGAGAAAGGAAGAAGAAAAATGAGTGGAGAAGAAGAAGAAGTGAAGAAGAAGAGTGGGGAGAAGGGGAGCTGCTGTGCTTGCTGGAAATGCACGGGTCTGGGACAATGAGAACCGGCCACAAACAAATATAAGGGTTCCCTAATTCTCCAATGACCAAAATGCCCTCATAACTAAGGTTTTGGGTTTCGGGGTTCCAAAATCACTCAAACTAGTTCCAAATCTCTCCCACTAACCTCCTAAAAATAAAATAAATATTTCTAAGCCCCAAAATAATTCTCACAAGGGTGTGGGCTGGGTCGGACATGGGTCCACTAGGGTCTGACATGGGTCCAGGCTAGCCAAAATCCTAAAACAATCAATAAAAATATAATACAATCATTAATTAATTATAAATACAATTAATTAAAAATAATGCACAATTAACCAAATTAAAAATAAAAAAAATATCCGGCTCTGGAAATGGGGTGGTGACAAGCCTATCCTCCTTAGAAAATTTCGTCCTCGAAATTTAAAGTTAATCACAATCTCTCTAGGTCAAACCCCCAACAATCACAGTCAAGAAATTCTACCTAAACAACATACAAGATCAGGGTCCTACTGGTCGTGTTATCACAGTCTCAATCAGGGTTACTACACTATCTACCACAGCACAAGAAAATCTAACAGGTACTAATGAAGCACACCACAGGAATGGAAAAGGACAGGAAGAAGAAACAAGAGACAGACCTGCTAACCCGACATCCGTAGCATCGGCCTCCTCGACCGTCAACGCATAAGCCCTGCCCTGCTGGGGTGTATCCCTCTGCTGGTGCGGGGCATGATGCTGTGCCACAGATGGCCTAGCTCCAACTCTCTGATCCTGTGCTCCACCCAATGGAGGTGCAGTGGAGCTATCTCGCATCTGGTGAGCAGCGGATCCACAGAACAAACACACCTTCAGCCTCCTCCTACAAATATCCCAGGTGTGTCCCGCCTTCCTGCAGTAGGCACAAGTGGGCACCCTCTGATCCTGACCCTGTTGCGCTGCCTTCTGCACATAGGGACGCTTAGCTGGTCCCGCACTGCCACTCGCACTGCCTGAATCATCCCTGCCTCTCTTGGACTTGAGCTCCAAGTCATCCTCTGCTCTCTGAGCATCTCCTACTATCTGCTCAAAAGTCGCCTCGCGGTCGCTCCTGGTCAAAGACTTGACCGCCATGACCAAGCCCTTGCGAAACTTCCTCGCCTTTGCTGCCTCACTCAAGCCATCTACAAATCTGCCCAGACGGCAGAACTCCGTTGCGTACTCGTCCACTGTCATGCTCCCTTGGACGAGTGCCTCGAACTGGCTCTCCAAAGCACTGAGAGCCACATCTGGGAAAAACTTCTCCTTAAAAAGCCTCTTGAAAGCCTCCCAAGTAAGCCCTGGCACTGCAATCCTCGTATCTGTGCGATACCATGTCAAAGCGAGGTCGAACATCTGACTGCCCGCTGCCTCTATCTGCATACTGTCTGGAATCTACGCCAGCCTGAAGATGCCCTCGATCTGCTCTATCCAGTCATCCGCGTACAGGATCCCTTCTGTACTACGGAACTCCTTGGGCCGCATCCTCTGAAAGTCGATAATACTGCCCGGCCTCGGATGCTGAATCTGATCTGCCTGTGGCTGAATCTGTGCCACCCTATCCACTGCTGTCATGGCCACCTGGTGGGCGTTCTCAATGCCCAGCCTCATCACATCCACCTGACGGTGCTGCGCGTCCATCATCTCCCTGAAGAACGCAAACAACTGTGCGGCATCTACTGGAGCAAGAAGTGGTGGAGGAACCACCGGAACGACTAGGGTAGTCCTCGGATCGATAGGTGAAGGAGGATCCCCGAGAGAAGCAGATGCTCCCTCAACCGCAGAAGTGGTGAGTGGAGCGGTAGCAGCTGCCTGAATACGAGCTGGACGAGAGGTAGCAGACCTCTCCGAGGCAACTGCTGGAACGGTACGATGGGATCGTGTCTTCGGAGGCATCCTGAACACAGATCAAAAGAAGTCAATACGGTGTAAGATACGATATCATCAAAGAAGGACAGTAATATTTCAAAAGAAGTAATTTCAGAATAATTAGATTGGAATTGTTCCTAGTCGTGATTGAGTACACTCTCATCCTAGATCCTAGATCCTATAGCAGGCTCGCAGCAGTACAACTAAGTTGTTGTACCACCACGACATCGCACTAATTACGAATCGAGACCTGCATGGGCCACCACCAAAAATGTGTCACGACCCGCACCCGAAAAATTGGGCATGAGTCGTGGGTACGTCCAGCCTACGCCGCAGCATCGGCGGTAGAATGCTGTCTAGGTCAACTATCTAGATAATAATCTCACACAAAAAATTGGGCATGACCTCTCCAAAAGGAGGGCAACCACACAAACAATATATAAACCTGTCAAGATCTCAACTCCAAACGGAGGAGCAATATCTCAATGATAACCACAATATACTCAATCACGAATCTAAGCACGATAAGATAACACAGAGATCTAACAGCTATAAAGTCTAACCAACAACGACTACTACAACAACCACAACATCAAATAATAACACAACAATATCCAAAATAATATACAAGCAAGGTCTCAATCCAAAACCGGAGACAAATCCGGTACTAAAAGCTAATAAAACAATAACAAGGTCCTAGTGATCCCGGCTACCAACCCGGAAATCACCCCTAAACTAGAGGGTCCCTGTCTGTACCATCGACAGGCTCAGGTCCATAAAACGTCGGACACCAATCCTCTGGATACTCTGAAAAATATGTCCAGTCAGGACTGGAGCAAGTACATCTCTAACAGCAGTTCCATTTAAATGATAAAAACTATAAAACAGTTATAGCAAGTAGCAAGAAGAACGAAGCAAGTATGAAACAAGAAAATATGTATAACTGGTGCATAAAGGTAAAGATGCATGGATATCAGAGCAAGATAGTAATAACTGCAAGATACAAGAAATCTACACTAAGAGTAAGTCTGTGCACATGAACGTGTAGTGAGTCCAGCATGAAAAATATGTAGTGAGTCAAGTCCAGAAACATGTAAGTGAGACAAGTCAAGAAATGCATGAGAGTCTAGACTATAAAGAATGAACTCGGTGTCTTTGAAATACTTGTTTCGACATGTAAACGGCTAGGGGTAAGTACGGCTCACCGCGCACTGGGTACGCGGCTGCTATCATTCCAGATTAGACCAGAGGGAGTGATTCCTGATGATGCCAGATAGGAATGTTTACATGTCTACTCGAGTATTTCTCCGCCCCGACTAATACAAGTGGATCCAAGACCCGACACGCAAATCAAGATGAGTCCAGCCTGAACATGAGTGATGCCTGTAGGTGATGCCAGTAGTGATGCCAGTAGTGATTCCAGAATAGAGGCCAGAAACATGAAATGTACGTGTCGCAAGTAAATGAATCCAGAAATATCAGTCAGTGTCCCGTGTTGTGCCAGAATAATCATATGATACTATACTAGAAGCTGAATCATAATAATCATCAGATAATGAAAACTATCAGAGAATGTACTCGCCTGACGTCCTGAGCAACTGGCGATCCGAACCGGTGTCGCAAGAACCTAATACGAAAAGCAAGGTTAAACAGGATTCTAATGAGTTAAACAGATATAAAATAACTAAAAATAGGTTTCTAGGGTCGTTCTAGGTCAAACGGGTCAAACCGGTGAAATCTGGGTGAAAAAGTCAACTCTAGGTCCAAAAAGTCAACTCTGGGTCAAAACTAGGTCAAAAGTTGACTTTGGCGGTCAACCGAGTCAACTACGGTCAAGTCTGGGTCAAACTAGGGTGCTCCTGAAATTCTAGGTCAAACCGAGGTCATTAAGCTAGAAAACTCTCAAACTCGCCTCCTTGAGATACCGGGATACCCTCGGTATCCGATACCTCAACCTAGGCTACGCACCCCGCCTAAATCCGCTAAAACCTATGTTAGCACGCGTAAATATATACACATATACATATAAAAATCACTCCAATACTATTCCTAGGCTATTGCTCAAAAACCCCGCTCGAAACCCAATACCTTGGTTATCTTAAGGTATTGAAATACCTCGGTAGCTCAAGGTATTGAGGTTTCGCTCTAAAACCCCTCTAACTAGCTATCTAGCTACTAATTACATACCTAGATATTAATCTAGGCTAGGTAATATAGATATCTACCATATTTATATATATCTAAGTAGGTATCTACCTATATATATAGATATCCACACAAATATACCCAAATATCCAATACCTTACCTTACCTTACTCATAAATATATATATATATAACTATAGGTATATAGATATCTATATCTTAGATAGATATATCTAAGTATCTAGCTATCTACCTATCTAGTATCTAGAAACCTAACTATCTACCTATCAATTACCTATCTATCTATATAATTATCCATCTATTATCTATCTATGTATCTAACTATCTATCTAACTATCTAGTATCTATATAGTACCTATTTACCTAGATACCTATCTACCTATTTAATATCTATCTAGCTACCTATCTAACTATATGTATTCATATATATACATATAGATAGAGATATATATCTAATACCTATCTAGATATCTATATCTCTATCTATCTATCTAACTTATATATCTATTCATATATCTATTTATCTAGCTATTATATCTATCTACCTAGTTATCTATCTATCTATAATCTATCTAACAATCTATATATATAGCTAACTGTAGATATATATATATATCTATATATATAACACTCTTTCTCGCCCTCACTAGCTACTGCGAATGCTGCTGCTGCTCGCCTAAGACGCTGCTGCTGCTGCTATGCCTTGCTGCTGCTGCTGCTGCTGCATAATGTTGTTGTTGCTGCTGTGCTATGCTACTGCTGCTGCTGATTTTGCTGCTGCTGCAGCTGCACATTGCTGCTGCTGCTCCCTGTTTCAGCTGGGCACCCCCCCTTCTCATCTCACATACACACACACACCCCCCCATATATATATATACATATATATATATATACATATATATACACATCTATATATATATAACTAGATATCTATATATATATATATATACCTCTCTACACACTCTAACACACACACTAGCACACACACGCACTAATACACACACACACTCACAACACTATCAACACACACACATAAGCACACACACATATATCTATACATATATAAACACACATCTATATATATATACACACATATATATACATATATATATCTATATATATATATATATATCTATCCTCACTCACACACACTCAACCTCACACACCCTCACACACTCTCACAAACACACAACCTCACACACAAACCCTCCTACATATATATAAATATATATACATATATACACACTCACTCAACTCATATATATATATATATATAGGCACTCACTCACACTCACACTCACACACACACACACTCACCTACGCACTAGCACACACTCACACAAGTACTCACCTACACACATACACTAGCACTCACTAACACACCCACAAACACATAACCACACACATATATATAAATATATATATACATAAACACACATACAAATATATATAAATATATATATATATATATATATACACAAATACAACACTCACACAACCACGCACACAACACTCAAACCACACGCCCCACTCACGCCCAACGACCCCGACACTCACCAACATCCTAAAATATATATAATATAACTCGAAAACTCTAGCACACACTCCCCGATACTAATCCAACGTGCGCACAAGCCCGAAACGAGGAAACCAAGTCGAAATGGCCGTTCGGTCATTTCGACGAACACGTGGTGCGCGGCTCGGAAAACCTCCTGAAACGTACACCAAACGAACTCAGAATCGGCCCAAAATTTACCCACGCACTCTAAACGATGTCTAGATCCTAGAAAATGCGCTCCCGCATCGATTCTAGGCCCGTGGCGGAAACGCACACGCACTTAGAATCGGCGACGATGAAAAGCCCCAAATTCGCCCGAAACGCCCGTTTCTCTGCGACACGGCTTCCCGTGTCCGAACGGAGACATGCACTCACCCTCACGACTCCCGACAACGTCTACCTAGGTCCATCTAACCTAGGACATCACCCAAAATTGGGCCAAATTTGGATTTCACCCAAAATTGACACAAAACCTAGTGTTAAAGTCTCTAAACCCAACCAAACTAGTTCCAACTTCCTCCCACGGGTAGCCTAAGAGTCTAGGAAGGTTCTAAAATATTAATTACGCTATATAAAAATAATTACAAGGGGGAAAATTAGGGTTTACCTCTTGGGAGTTGGAATCCCAAGCCAAAGTCTCCAAATCTCTCCAAATTCACCTCCTACAAGCTCTAAGCCTCAAATCCAAGCTCCAACACCAAATCTAGGCTCTACCCACCTAGGTTGGGGAAAGATCTAGGGTTAGGGTTACATAAAGAAGAAGGAATGGAAGAAAGAAGGAAGAAAAGTGAACTTACTTGAAGTAGGAAGGAGAAAGGAAGAAGAAAAATGAGTGGAGAAGAAGAAGAAGTGAAGAAGAAGAGTGGGGGGAAGGGGAGCTGCTGTGCTTGCTGGAAATGCACGGGTCTGGGACAATAGGAACCGGCCACAAGCAAATATAAGGGTTCCCTAATTCTCCAATGACCAAAATGCCCTCATAACTAAGGTTTTGGGTTTCGGGGTTCCAAAATCACTCAAACTAGTTCCAAATCTCTCCCACTAACCTCCTAAAAATAAAATAAATATTTCTAAGCCCCAAAATAATTCTCACAAGGGTGTGGGCTGGGTCGGACATGGGTCCACTAGGGTCTGACATGGGTCCAGGCTAGCCAAAATCCTAAAACAATCAATAAAAATATAATACAATCATTAATTAATTATAAATACAATTAATTAAAAATAATGCACAATTAACCAAATTAAAAATAAAATAAAAATACCCGGCTCTGGAAATGGGGTGGTGACACGCCCCGATCTTCCGCAGGCAAATCGGTCGTTCCCGCTAGGCGAGAATCACCGTGCCAGCGCTCCCGCGGAACGATCGCTTTGACCCATCAGGGCGTGATACCGCACGAGCGTGAGCCACGCCCGTGCAAGGCCGTGGTTCATTGGCTGGCGGTAAGAGTTCTAAGCCACAGAGTCGCACAGATTGTCCGAGTGCAGCCGAGTCATGAACGCATAGACGATCGGTAATAGGTTCACTAAGTCGACAATATAGCGGAAGCATTGAATAACACAAGTTTGAAGTAAGGCAACTCTTTATTGATATAAACAAGTATTACAGGCGACATATAGCCGAGATTATAAGTCGCTCAAGCCTCTCTCTCTGAAACAGTAAAAGCGTGCCAAGTGGCTACAATTGTGGAATAATTTTACAGGTGATGATCAGGAGATGTTCACAACATTATGTCTTGTATATGTGCTTCAGTTCCGGATGCAGCGCTGCTTCGAAGTGATCTCCACGCCTAAGCACGTACGAAAGAGGCATTCGCACCGAATGAGGTTCTCCCGCACCCTGCATACAAACTGGTGAATTATCAGTACATTGAATGCACTGGTGGGGAAGCTACTCGCCCGCTCGACAAATCCAAACACATAATATAAGTTTCGTACACCAACTATTAAGTTGTCTTTCTAGTTGCCTTAGGATCAATTTCATGCAAGATTTGAATAGCCTAACTCGTGTGCCAGTGCGCCGTGCAACATGAGAGGAAACACGGCGAGACTTACCAACTTACCATTCACCTTCCCTGTCCAAGGCAAATATTGTTAATTCAAGCACGGGCAAGTATAAACATTCAGGGGCAATATCATATGCAACACGAGAGTCATTATATCCAGATCGTTCAGGTGTTCAATTGATGCGATGCAATGACTCGCATGCGGATAGCCGCTAAGCGAGGATGACTTATCTATATGAATAGGAGTCGCTGGCATAGCCATAAAGGACAGGTGTAGCACATGAAAGAAAATAAAATGCAACGCACGGATCAGGAGCGCTACAGGTCATTCCTTCCGAGGCAGGCGGCTACTTAGTCTGGGAGCAAGAATGGCGTGAAGGATAAGTTCACAGGCGCTACACGCCATTCTGCCCGAAGCAGGCAGACTAACAGGGTTCCTGTCCGAATCGGATCGGCCCGGTGCCCCGGAGACCGTCCGCAGGAACAGAGATCCGAAATCTCACTTGTGAACAAGTTGTCCGCGACATGCAGGTCTCAGGTCAGGTGCAGGGACAAGTTCGAGGCAGGATATATATATGGAACAAGTTATATGGAACAAGTTATATGGAACAAGTTCGAGTCAGGATATATATATATATATATATATATATATATATATATATATATATATATATATATATATATAACTTGTTAAGGCAGGCCAGTTGATTCAGTAGTTGCTCCACGAGCTGTGATTTTGGGATTCATTCATTCATGGTACAAATTTCCTGGTTCGGGAATTGCCTTAGCGACCCGACGGTCCCGGATACTTGCAGGTTTATTCAGGCACGGAATGACTACTTAGTAGTCTCCCGGGGTTTGGATGAAAACAAGGCAACATACAAGCAGACAAGCATGCATTTGTATAAACATTCATGTTAGCTCGGGCCCGAAGGTAAGCCGATGAGCGAGATCGTTAGGAACTTCCCGAGCGACACATTATAGGGTAGCATGCGAGGGTCTGAACATATATATAAACAATATTTCATTTTCATGTTCTAGCATAAGCAATACAAGTTGGGATTATTCCCTTAGCTAGGTGCGTTGTATTCTTATTAGCATGCAGGGGGTGATTCACCTAGCGACTAGCATGTATCATTCCAGATTTTATGTGTGCTGGCTAAGCAAAGACAAGTTCACCGTAGCCACCCACCTTAGCGATGATTCGCCTCGGTAGAGAGATACGTCAAGCGAGCCTCTGAAAGCCTAAGCCGAGTTTTTGTAGGGACAAGTCTGGATATCCTTTGCTACTCGTTTGAGGCAAAGCGGATCGGGACCGTTGCACTTTTGCCGATTGAAACGGCAGTCCGCTTGAACAGAACGGGGTGTTACACGCTGCAAGCTATCCTGTATCGTACACAATAACTATACACGAGTTTTATCCGGATCTGATCGGCCCCAATGCCCCGGTGACCGTCCGTGGAATAATACCTCATTTTCGAGTTGTCCGCGACATGGAATTATTTGTCTTCCAATTATCATGAGATACACGAGAACACGAGTGCACGAGAACACGGGTACACGAGATACTTGAATCTTGATTCTTTGTTCAGTGAATGACTTGCCTTGATGCATTCCCCTGGTTCGGGGCTGCCTTTGGTGACCTAACGGTCCCGGATACTTGCAGGTTCAATCATGCATGGAACGACTACTTAGCAGTCTCCCGGGGTTTGTATAAGAACAAGGCAACATACAAGCAGACAAGCATGCATTTGTATAAACACAATTATTCACGTTAGCTCGGGGCCGAAGGTAAGCCGAGGAGTGAGATCGTAAGGGACTTCCCGAGTGACACGTTCTAGGGTAGCATGCGAGGGTCTGAATATAAGCAATATTTTATTTTCATGTTCTAGCATAAGCAATACGAGATAGGATTATTCCCTTAGCTAGGTGCGTTGTATTCTTATTAGCATGCAGGGGGTGATTCACCTAGCGACTAGCATGTATCATTCCAGATTTTATGTGTGCTGGCTAAGCAAAGACAAGTTCACCGTAGCCACCCACCTTAGCGATGATTCGTCTCGGTTGAGCGATACGTCAAGCGAGCCTCTGAAAGCCTAAGCCAAAATCCTGTAGGAACAAGTTTCGATATCCTTTGCCTCAAACGAGTATTCTCGCCTGAGCAAAGCGGATCGGGACATTGCACTTTTGCCGTTTGAATCGGCAGTCCGCTTGAACGGAACAGGGTGTTACATCCTACCCAACTCAGAAAAAGTCTCGTCCTCGAGACTTACTGAGGACAAGCAATACATTTCAATCAATTTTGATTTAACGACACAAGGCTGAGGTAAACCTATACAAGTCGTTGTACTTGTTCATTTGGATATTCACTTGCACAAGCATTCGAGATCAGCATATCGCGAGTGTGGATCGTACACATACTCGAAGTGCCCCTCTAATACATGCATTTCACCAACTCGACGATAGCGAAGTCTTAGCACTCGAGTTTTATATTTTCTAAGTCTTGGATCGTGCACATGTTCAAGGCGTCCCTCAAACAGATGCATTCAACCAAACTCAGAGATAGTGAAATCGGACAAGCTACTTGCGAAAATCTCAAAGGTTCTCACTCAGGTTGGCACAAAGGCCACTCGCAGTACAATATCATACAAGCAATCATATCATTCAAAATATATTTTAAAAGTATTTAGACTTATTGTTGGAATATTCCATTTGGGACATTGAGAGAGAGCGTGCATATAACCCACGAACGAGCTTTCGAAACTGAGATATCAAAATAAAGTCCAAAGGCGTAGAAGCCAGGCTCTGATACCAACATGTCACGCCCCGATCTCCGACAGGCTAAATCGGCCATTCCCGCTAGGCGAGAATCACCGTGCCAGCGCTCCTGCGGAACGATCGCTTTGACTCATCCGGACGTGATGCCGCACGAGCATGAGCCACGCCCATACAAGGCCGTGGTTCATTGGCTAGCAGTAAGAGTTTTAAACCACAGAGTCACACAAATTGTCCGAGTGCAGCGGAGTCATAAACGCATAGGCAATTTGGTAACAAGTTCACTGAGTCGACAATGTAGCGGAAGCATTGAATAACACAAGTTGGAGTAAAGCAACTCTTTATTGATATAAACAAGTGTTACAGGCGACGTATAGCCGAGATTACAAGTCGCTCAAGCCTCTCTCTCTGAAACAATAAAAGCGTGCCAAGTGGCTACAATTATGGAATGATTATACAGGCGATGTTCAGGCCACGTTCCAGTATTATGTCTTGTATATGTGCTTCAATTCCAGACGCAACGCTGCTTTGGAGTGATCTCCATGCCTTAGCACGTACGAAGGAGCATCCGTACCGAACGAGGTTCTCTCGTACCCTGCAAACGATCTGGTGGGCTATCAGTACATTGAATGCACTGGTGGGGAGGCTACTCGCCCGTTCGACAAATCCAAACACGTAATATAGGTTCCGTGCACCAACTATTAAGTTATCTTTCTAGTTGCCTTAGGATCAGTTTCATGCAAACATTGAATAGCCTAACTCGTGTGGCAGTGCGCCATGCGACATGAGAGAAAACACGGCGAGACTTACCAACTTACCATTTATCCTTCCCTGTCAAAGGCAAACATTGTTAATTCAAGCACGGATATGTATAAACATTCAGGGGCATTCATAATAAAAACCAAGGCAATAGCATATGCAACACGAGGCTCGTTGTATCATGATCGTTCAGGTGTTCAGTTGTTTATTGATGCGATGTAATGACTCGCACGCGGATAGCCGCTAAGCGAGGATGACTTATCTATATGTACACGAGTCGTTGGCATAGCCATAAAGGACATAGTCCAGGACAAGGATAGCATGCTACGAGAGTACACGATGCGCTGCAAGCTATCCTGTCCCGTACACGATGACTATACACGAGTTCCATCCGGATCGGATCGGCCCCAGTGCCCCGGTGATCGTCCGTGGAACAATACCTCATTTCTGAGTTGTCCGTGACATGTAATTATTGGTCTTCCAATTATCACGAGATACACGAGAATACGAGTGCACGAGTACACAAGATACTTGAATCTTGATTCTTTGTTCAGTAAATGACTTGCCTTGATGCATTCCCCTGGTTCGGGGCTGCCTTTGGTGACCTAACTGTCCCGGATACTTGCAGGTTCAATCATGCACGGAACGACTACTTAGTAGTCTCCCGGGGTTTGTATGAGAACAAGGCAACATACAAGCAGACAAGCATGCATTTGTATAAATACAATTATTCACATTAGCTCG
The DNA here is from genome assembly GCA_036927795.1 of Iris macrosiphon. Taxonomy (NCBI): domain Eukaryota; kingdom Viridiplantae; phylum Streptophyta; class Magnoliopsida; order Asparagales; family Iridaceae; genus Iris; species Iris macrosiphon. Next base: position 104,309,958 of record JAYESA010000003.1, on the reverse strand, counting down.
GGCCCGAAGGTAAGCCGAGGAGTGAGATCGTAAGGGACTTCCTGAGCGACACATTCTAGGGTAGCATGCGAGGGTCTAAATATAAGCAATATTTCATTTCTATGTTCTAGCATAAGCAATACGAGATGAGATTATTCCCTTAGCTAGGTGCGTTGTATTTTTATTAGCATGCATGGGGTGATTCACCTAGCGACTAGCATGTATCATTCCAGATTTTATGTGTGCTGGCTAAGCAAAGACAAGTTCACCGTAGCCATCCATCTTAGCGATGATTCGCCTCGGTTGAGCGATACGTCAAGCGAGCCTCTGAAAGCCTAAGCCAAAATCCTGTAGGGACAAGTCTGGATATCCTTTGCCTCAGACGAGTATTCTCGCCTGAGCAAAGCGGATCAGGACATTGCACTTTTGCCGTTTGAATCGGCAGTCCGCTTGAACGAAACGGGGTGTTACAATTTCGGCCAACTCAGTTGGCAAAAATTGAGCAGTGGGTCCAGGTTGGGGCCCACGTTTGCCTTTTGCTATACACACGTGTCAGCTGCGTCTGTTTTTCGCCAACTGAGTTGGCGGACTGTTTCTTTATTTTTAATTTAGATAAACTTGTTTCGTTTGCATTAATTTAATATAAATTAATTTTGCTACAGTCAATTTTCTGTAATAGTATTAATAATTTATTTTTGATAATATTAATTAATAATATGCATAAATTTTAAAAAATAAAATAAATTTTAATTAAGATTATCAATAATTAGTTATTAATAAAAGTAAATCAAATAATTATTTCAATTTTTTGTTGATATTAATTATTAATATTTAAATTAAAAAAGTTAAATAATAGAATTAATAAATAATTATTAACTTTTTTAGCTAAGAAATTATTTTTTTAATGTTATAGTACACTTTTTATTTTACCATCTCTTTCATCGCCATCCAAATGCTGAAAATGTTAATTTGACCATTTTCAAGTTACAAAGTATCACCTAATCAAACATTGAAACTCACTTTCAGCCGACAAGAACTAACATGTAACTAAAAAATATACGTATTTTACTTTACCAAAAAAAAAGTTATTTTTTTACTTTATTACAGTTTTAAGCAACCAAACAGTCCCTATATCTACAACGCACGTCAATCGGATCGTTAGAAACAATATTTATTTAATATATGAAAATTTAATAAAATTATCAAGAAAATCAACATATTCATGAGATGTAGTCAATCGGGTCGCTAAGACAATATTTATTTAATATATGAAAATTTAATAAAATTATCAAGAAAATCAACATATTCATGTGATTACATCTAATCACAAGAAGAAAAAAAAATAGTAAAAACAAAACAAAAATACAAGTACAACAGCAACAAATATTTATTCAATAATTTTCGGAGAGACTGTTGAATTTTTTTCTACCGTTGAACTATGTTAAAAGATCATATCTATGTAAAGAAAAAAAAGAAAAAAAAAACTACAAATACAAAGTACAATAATACTGAAATGAGCATCAAGATATGTTTGGCTATAAAAACTAGTCCATTAATGCCACTTTTAAACCATTTATTTTTAAAATACCGAAAATCATAGATTTAAAGGTTTAAGAAGATGTAAGACATTACTTGTTAGAGGAAAAAAATAATGTTAAAAGTCAACAAATATTCCATAAGTAATAAATAATACACACTTCTTTTTTTTACAGCAAATAATAGGACTAATTAGAGTTTAGATCATGGATTTTATATCAGCTTAGAGTTTTAAATCTTGACATGTCCAATTGAAAAATTTAGATCCTAGATTTTTATTTTTGTTTTATTTTTTTTCTATTACACGATCCCTGATCTATATAGAAATATTTTATTGTCAAGCATGAATTTTTTTATCATTTAATAAGCATCTTGTATTTCATATAAATTGAGGATGATATAGTCCTTACGTAAGCGCCAACCTATTCAACTTTCATGCATCAAGATACGTTTAAGACGTGGATTATCATAAAAGATTTTTAACATATCATAAGATTAACATTTTTAAAAATTCGCACTTTTCCAAATTCACAGGATTATAGGATTACTCCTTGGGGGACCCTCCCTTCCATGCTTGATAATAAAATCTTTCTATATGGACTAGAAAGAATATAATGAAAGAGAAAACAAAAATTAGGGTCTAAACTTTCTCGTTGGACAACTCAGGACATAAACTCGAAGCTGGTATAAAATCTAGGGTCTAAATCCTAATTAGCCCAAAATAATACACAATCAACTAACTCATATTCCAGAAGGGGACATAAAGGTCAATCCCCACCCACCGGTTGTTAGAGAGAAATAAAATAAAAAATTAGTATATAATTTCTTCCCTCCTTTTTTTTTTCTTCCCATTCTTCCTCTTGTTCTTCTTCACTTCTCTCTCTCTCTCTCTCATTCCAATTCCATGGCTCCGATTCTTCAGGTCCTCCAGCTGACCTCAATCTCCGTCGGATCCGATGGCCACGAGGAGGTGGGCCTTCTCGACTCCCTCTCCGACGAGGAGGAGGAGAGAGAGAGCAGGCTGAAGAGGATCGAGGTGAGAGTGACGGGGATGACGTGTTCCGCCTGCACGAGCGCGGTGGAGGCGGCGGTCGCCGGGGTCAGGGGGGTGACCGATGCCTCCGTCTCCCTCCTGCAGAACAAGGCCTCCGTGCTCTTCGACCCCAATTTGGCCATGGTCAGCTTCATTTTTTTTTATCGGAATTCTATATTGGGAAAAAAAAGTTGGAAGCTTTTTGTTGGGTTTTGGGTTTCCTCTGCGTCGTTGAGTTGAAGTTGAGATCTTTCCGTGGGTTTTAGCTAGAATACTAGTTTTTAGTTATGGGTTTGGAGAATGTCTGGTTTGAGGGGGTTCATATTTTCATTTTAGCTCCTTGTTGGGTTGAGTTTTCTGAGCTTAATTGAGAGAAAATTGTTGTGTAGTTCTTCAATTCGGGAAAAAGTTGATTTTTTGCGTGTGATGGGTTTTGGGTTTTCTTTAGATTACATTTAGAATTTAGAGTTGTTGGTTTTTAGCTACAATGTCAGTTGATATATACGGGTCTGGAGTCTGTTTATGGCTTTAGGGCTTTAAATTTTCATTAGGAATTGTACTTTGAGAGAAATTTGTTGTTTTGTTTTTTAATTGGGAAGGAATGAGATAATTTCTGATGGTCTTGGATTTTCTTGGGGATTGGAGATGTGGATAGTTGGTGGTTACATAAAACTTGAGCCTCTATGTTGTTTTTGAGCTAAAAAGAGTCGCATTTGTGGGTCAGAGGGGAGGGGTGGGGCAGGGCAGGGCAGATGGGGACTGCGGAGCAGTCCATGACAAGAAGGCTTGCTGCTTGCATCGGAGAGAATGTGGGTTCAAGTCCAGGAAACAGTGTCATTATAGAAGTAGGAGCTAGGAAGCACAAACAGTTGCACCAAAAAAATGTGGCTGTGCCGTGTCAAACATGTATCGGAGATAATCTGGTCACTCTAAAATGTACTAGGTAGGGCACACCAAAATAGGTGCCATGTCAATGTCACCGTGTCAGATCAATGAGTAGAAGTAAGACTGCGAACATGTTGACCCTCAACAGACCTTGCATTAGTAGGAATCTTGTGGCAGACTATTTAGCTTCAACTCTTGTATGTGGTTTGTTAGCTATTTGGTTAAACTTCTTTTTTACCTCTGATTTTGCCAATGCATCGTTGTGATTACAATAAAATTGGATATTCTTGTGGGGTTTGGAGTTATAATTTTTGAATTGTCATTCATTTTTACTCTTTGGCTTAATCTTATATATAATACGATAATACAAAACCTTCTAGGCCTCACCGTGGAACTTTCATGATACAAAAGTGCCCTTTTCCAACCTTATATATATATATATATATATATGCCAATGAGCTCTTAGTCTAGTGGTTAAGAGGGAGGCATCTTCCCGGAGGTTTATAGTTCGAGCAACATGGGTTCACTTCAATTCCCTTTGTTGGGTATTAAGTGCGGTGGTGGTGGGTGCGGTGCAGGCGTGGCCCGGATGCGAGTGCGGTGCAGCCCGAGTGATGTGCGGATGGGGTGCAGGTGCGATTGTTGTGTGGTGCGGATGCAGTGCCGGTGCGATGCGGGAGCATGAGGCCTTCAGGCCATGATTGGGCCTTCGAGCTGGGATGGAGTCTTTGGGCTCTAATTGTCTATATAGGCCTTCGGGCTGGGATTGGATGTAGGCCTTCGGACTGAGTTGTAGGTCTTCGTTCCAGAATAATATTTACCTTCTTCGAAATATATATGTTAAGTATTAAGTATTAATAATGGGCTTTAGTCCCACATCGGGTAGAATGACAGAGAGAGGGGTTAGCATCTCCTATATATATGTAGTCTCTTGTGATCAATTGAGTTAATTCATTATTCCAATTCTACATGGTATTAGAGCCATAACCCATCCACCTCTCTCTCCACACAAAAACTCTAATCCTAGATTCCCCCCTCTCCTCGTTCCCTGCCCCTGCTACAGCCCCCCTTCGGCCTTCCCCCCTCCCCCTGCCCTGCCCCTCTCCCTGCCTCCACAGTCTCCCCCGGCCCTGCTACAGTCTCCCCCCCTCCGGCCTTCCTGCCCCGCTTCCCCCTGCCCCTCCCTCGGCCTCCCCCCTTCCTCGCCTGCCCTCACCTCCCCCCTGCACCTTGTTGTTGCTGCCGCTGCTCTTGTACTGCGCTGCTACACCCCACTACCCGCCTCCTAACCCTAACCAACCTGCATCCCCCCACACGCCTGCCGCCCCCCATTCCTTCCACAAAATCCTAACCCTAATCCTAGCTCTAGCCGCCAACATGTCTATAAACCTTAAACCCTAATCCTGACCCAGCCGCCTACCACAAACCCTAGCCGTTTTTTTCTCTAAAAGAAAAATCCACCATGTTGGGATTCTCAGAGGAAAAACATTCGTTTGTTTGCTAGAACCTCTAGCCTCCCAACATCGGTTTCAGAAAACTAAGAAAGAACAAAAAAGTGGTTTGTCTTGCGTGAATCTTTGTTTCTTTCCTTGAGCTTCACATCGGGATCTAACAGAGAGTAACCTGGGTTGCCTCTTTGTCCTGACGTGTGTGATCCACATTTACTCTCTGCTTTCTATGTGCGTGTCGGTGCTGGTCACGTTTCTAGCGCATTGGCAGAGTTGATGTGATTATCAAGTTGGAAAGTTCATACCGACAGTCGAATCCAGAATACTGAAGGATGACATGCACTGAGGCGAATAGCAGTGCTATGGACACTAGTGTCGGAAATGCAATGGCGGGACTAACATGCAATGGCATAACAATTTTCTCGATTCGACTTGTCGATCGACGGTTGGATAGACCAGAGGGCTACTCGACATGGCAAAAAAAGGTCGAGAAGACGCTTAGGGGTATGCGGTTGTCCAAACATCTGACTGATAACCCTTCAGCAGAGACTGATCCCATATTTGAGCAATGAGAGAAATGATAGTCGACTGTTTACATAGTTGATGAATTCAATGGAACCATCGGTGGAAGAAATGGTTTAGAATACGGGTTCCTTAAAGGAATTATGGACGGTCCTGGCAGAGGCGTTTGATGGAAAACACGATTTGTCCCGTATCTATGACTCGGTCGTTGGCGTATACCGAGCAAATCAGGGAGACAAATCTCATAAGGACTATTACCGGGCCTTTAAGGCTATGACTGATGAAATCGATCATGTTTTACCTCTCACAACGGATATCAATGAAGCAAGGGTCCAACGCGAGCAGCTTCATGGCATGGCATATCTGGCATCTCTCCATCATGATGCAGACTCTACTCACTCTTAGATCATTGCTGGATCTGATGTTCCGTCTCTGATGGAGGTCCACTATGGAGTTCTTCGGACAACGAAAGTTGTTGAGACCACTCTAGTTGTTGCTCCTGTTGACCAATCTTCTCTTGGTACGACTCGTCCTAGATTTCGTGGAGGTCGTGGTGGACGACGTGGTGGCCGCAATGCTGGTCGTGATGGGGGACGAGACAATGACGGTCGTGATGGAGGAAGACCGCGCACATGCTTCAACTGTGGTCAACATGACCATTTCCAGTGGCAGTGTCCTAAAGCTCCTGCCGTCAATGTTACAACGGATGCTCCTGATGATGGCATTTGATCTGTCCAGATGACTGCAGAGTCATATACAGATTTTCTCGAGTTGCAAGCTCAATGTCGTGGTGAGGCATCCACATCTGGATCCACAGCCGGGTACTCCGCGCTATGTGTGGTGAGGTCGAAGCAGTGGGTGATTGACTCTGGTATGTCAACTCATATGACTGGCGACTCAGGTATGATACGCAATTATATATCGGTGTGATGTGTTTCCGATATTACTGTTGCCAATGGTGATTCACTAACAGTCCGTGGACGTGGAAGTGTCCGTCTGTCTTCCGGACTGTCACTCAATTCCGTATTACATACACCTGGCAACCCGTTCAGTTAGTTTTTCATTAGTCAGATTACTCGCGACATGCATTTCTCGGTAACCATTTATTCTGATGGTTGTGTTTTCAGGACCTCAAGACTGGAAAGACTGTCGGTAGGGGGCATGTGGCTGGAGGTTTGTACCTGTTTGACGCACCTTTTCCTGTTGCTTACCCTGTCGGTTAGGCCATCCATCTATCCAAGCTCTCCAAAATTTGTACCCATCTTTAGATATTTATGTTTCTTTTTATTGTAAGTCATGTAGTTTGTCTAAACATCGTCGGATTTCCTATCCGGTGAGTCAAAATAAATTTGCAGCTGCTCCTTTCGAGTTGGTACATTCTGATATATGGGGGCCATGTGCAGTTGACTTGATAATGGGTTTCAAGTACTTTGTTACATTTGTTGATGATTACTCACGTGTCACTTTTGTCTATCTGATGAAAAATTGTTCCGAACTATTTGAAATTTGGTGCAACTTTTATGCGAAAATCAAAACACAATTTGGTGTTCCGATTAAATGCCTTCGAAGTGACAATGGTCGTGAGTATATGTCTCAAGAGTTCCATTCACATCTGTCTCGACATGACATCATCCACCAAACTTCATGTCCTTATACACCACAACAGAATGGTGTGGCCGAACGTAAGAATCACCATCTCTTGGAAATAACTCGTGCTTTTATGTTTCAAGCACGTACTTCCAGAAAATTTTGGTCGTATGCGGTACTTACAACATGATATCTTATTAATCGCATGCCATTGTCGGTTTTCAATGGTGCTACTCCCTTTTTCGGCTATATTCCGAACGAGAGCCGTTTCCTCTACCTCTTAAAACCTTTGGCTGCTTGTGTTATGTTCGGGATACCCGACCAAGCCTTTCTAAATTAGATTCTAAGGCAATCCAATGTGTTTTTCTTGGATATTCTAAAGATCAGAAAGGGTATCGTTATTTTTTTCCTACCCTAAAGAGGTATTTTTCTCTCGGGATGTTACCTTCGTTGAAACCGAGTTTCCTCCACTTCCAAAAACTACAGGTCCAGTGCCCCAAGTCTACCCAGAAGAATTTTTTTGTTCTTTCATGTTCAAACACAGTAGCTCCCTGTCAGGGTGCCCTCTCCTAACGAATCAGTATCCCGGTCCGACGGTCCACAAACACCGGTTCAGTCAGCACCGCCGTCTCCCGAACGAGTATCATATAGTACTTGTTATCACAGATCCATCCTCCTCTAGCTTTACTGATTCGTTTCCGCCTGTTCCACCAACTCGACTTCGTCGTGCATGTCGTGATCATCCCTTGTATGTTGAAAAGTACAAAGGTCTTGCGAGCCTCACTCAGTCCTTGATAGCTACTATTGATTGGATTCAGATTCCTGATTATGCAGAGTAGGGTCTCAAACATCCCGGTTGGCGTGTTGCTGTTGAAGAGGAGATGAAAGCGCTTCGAGAGAACCATACTTGGGACTTGGTAGATTTGCCGCCTGGTAAACATGCAGTATGTTGCAAATGGGTGTTCACGATCAAAGTAAAATCAGATGACACTCTTGATCGACTAAATGTTCATCTGGTGGCTAAAAGATATTCGCAGACCTATGGTGAGGATTATTTTAAGACATTCTCTCCAGTTGACAGGATGACCTCTATACGCGTACTCTTGGTCTTAGCTGTTCGCTATGACTGGCCATTACTTCAGTTGGATATCAAGAATGCATTTCTCCACGGGGATCTTGACGAAGAAGTGTATATGGTGCAATCTCCGGGGTTCGTTGCAAGAGAGGGTAAAGTGTGTCATCTGAGGAAGGCCCTCTATGGTCTCAAACAATCGTCTCGTGCATGGTTTGGTCAATTTACACATATTGTTACTCAGTTTGGCATGTGTCAATCGAAGAAGGATCATTCATTATTTTACTGACAGACATTAGCTGGAAGGATACTACTTGGTGTCTATGTTGATGACATTGTGATTACTGGAGACGACAGTCAGGACATTGCAGGATTGAAGAAGTTTCTGGGAGAACAGTTTCAGACCAAAGATATGAGATCGTTGAACTATTTTTTGGGTGTTGAAGTCGTACGGGAAAGAGGCACATTGTCATGTCTCAGAGGAAGTATGTTCTAGACATACTAAATGATGCAGGAATGATGCAAGCTAAGGGAGTAACATCGTCAATAGATCCAGGAGAAAAGTTACTTCCAGACGGGAGGGTACTGATGACTAATTCGGATCAATATTGTCGAGTGGTTGGAAAACTCAATTACTTGGCAGTTATGACTCGTCTAGATTTTTTTTTGTCGTCAGTGTCGCGAGTAGATTTATGTCTTCTCAACGAGTTCCATATTGGCAGGCAGTTCTCAGAATTCTGTGCTATATAGTCCATAATCCTGGAAAAGGAATTCGTATGAAAAATCAGGGACATACGAATGTTGAGTGCTTTATCGATGATGACTGGGTGCAAACCTGACGGATATACGATCTACATCTGCTTACTCGGTATTTATTGGCGAAAACTTGGTATCGTGGAAGAGCAAGAACATAGTGTGATCAAACGATCAAGTTCCGAAGCGGAATAGCTCAAGGCACAACAAATGTGCTATATCTGAAGCATCTACTACAAGAACTCGGTGAAAAACTAGGATCTAAAGCAGCAGATATGTGGTGTGATAACTAGTCTGGTATTCATATTGCTACCAATCTTGTATTCCATAAAAGGACGATGCATATTGAAATTGACATCCACTTCGTCCGTGATGAGTATCAAAAAGTGATAATAAAGTTTCATCACGTGAGGACCGGTGATCAGATAGCTGATATCTTCACTAAGTTTCCTCGGGTTCAATTTTTGTGTAACAAGCGAAGCATGATTGACATATATGCTCCAGCTTGAGGGAGGGTGTTAAGTATTAAGTATTAGTAATGGGCTTTAGTCCCAAATCGGGTAGAATGATAGAGGGGTTAGCCTCTCCTATATATATGTAGTCTCTTGTGATCAATAGAGTTAATCCATTATTCCAATTCTACAGTATATATATATATATATATATATATATATATATATATATATATATATATATATATATATATATATGATAAATCTTTTTTTCGTGCCCTAGGTTGCGCCCGCGGTGGCGTCGGGGACCCCTGGGTTCGGTCGGCTGGGGATTTCGATGAGGGTCTCCTACGCGACGGTGGTCGCCAACGGGCCTCCCAAGGCACCGATGGTTCCTCCAGACATCATGGAGGGATCGGTGGAGCGGCCAACAAAGATTTACTCCACGTTCCAAAGGGCGCCTTGCATCTCCTTCTCTGCGGAGGAAATCACAGCTCTCATCGTCCCTTTCAAGCTCGCTCTGGTAGGTAAGTTTTCTCATGGTCGGCCTCCGATGGATTCGATTCGGAGAGCTTTAGAGGGAGGCGGCTTCGTCGGATATATCTCGGTTGGGGTTCTCGACTCCAAACATCTTCTCATCAGATCGAGCAAGGAGGAGGACTTCCTGAGGTTTAGGTCGAAGGATTCCTGGTTTGTAGCGAGGGCTCCTATGAGGATTTTCAGGTGGTCGCTTTCTTTCTCTCCCTGGAAGGAATCCCCTGTGGCGCCGGTTTGGATGTCATTTCCGGATTTGCCGCCACATCTATTCGCCAAGACATCACTTTTTGACATCATCAATAGCTTTGGGACCCTGCTTAAGATGAATAAGGCTACTGAGGTTGTCTCTCGACCCAATTGCGGTCGTGTTCTAGTGGAAGTTGACACCAGCAAAGAGCTCCCTTCTAGGCTCAGATTAGCCATGCCAGACGGGTGTAGCATATGGCAAGCTGTGGAATTCAAAGCCGCTCCGGCATATTGTTCCCTGTGCTTTCATCAGGGGCACTCAGCTAACTTTTGTAAGAGCATTAAGAATGTTGGGACGAATAGGGAAGGAAAAGATTGAAGGACAACAAAGACAAGAAGTCCATGGAGAAGAGGAAGGTAGATGAAGGGGGGATGAGCCAACTGGAGGAATTCACGAGGAAGGCACTGGTACTTCTAGGAGGGGCGGGCCAACGGAGGACATCGAAGGGGGTTTGGAAGAAGGGCAAGAAGGGACAGACTTGGTTGGGGTTGAGGATGCCATTGTATCAAGTTCTGATCCGATTAAGGATCAAGGTGAGATAGCTTCGGTATCGCAGGATGGGCACATAGAGAATACTTCCAAGGAAGGGAGGACGGCCTTAGAAGTCGTGGAGGTGACCACAGTCGGAGGGGATTATGTTGGGGATGCTTCCCCTCGGGGGGATACAGAAGAGAATCATGAAACAGAAGTGGTGGTCGCAGAGGGTGTCGGGGTCGGGCCTACAAGGGAGGGTGGATCTCCCCCTGGCGTTGGGTCTTCAACCCAGGCTGAATTGATGCTCGTAGGGGGAGAGCAAAGGCATATAGCCGGAGCTGCAGCTAAGGTTAGGGAGGGTGGGCATTCTAATGATCTTTGTTCTCCAATTCGGGTGGGATTGAGGCTTGTAGGGGCTTCGAAACAAATTTCTGCGGATGTAGGTTCTAAAGCTCATGCAGGGGAGGGTGGGAGCTCTCTGGGTGGTTGTTCTTCAGAGAAGGAAAAGAATCGTCGGGCAGAGGTGGCGGAGGGGTTTGGGATTCATACTGAAAATGCTTGGGATGTGCTACAGACTGATGGGATCGAGCCGGCAGGTCCAGAGGGCCAGTTGCTAATTTTGAAGAGCAAGAATGGAAAGCCTGAGACAGGTCCGAGTGGGGGTTCGACATCCACAGGAATGGTGATGACTAGATCGGCATCCAAGGGGTCAAAAGCTCTTCCCTCCTCATCTCAATGATAAGTTTCATGATTTGAAATGCGCGGGGGATTGGAAACATCTAAACGATGGACAGATTGAAGAGTCTAAAGAAGATGCACAAAATTTCTTTGTTAGCGGTGATAGAAGCTAAGGTCTCGACTGGAAAAATCGATTCGATCCGCATGAAATTGGGGTTCGAATCGGCGAGGCACAATTGTAATGATATATGGCTATTTTGTGATAAAGGGGTCACAGTTTGGGTTGTGGACGATTTTGTTCAATCCTTAACAGTGATGGTAGAGCATCCGAAGGTGGCTGGGAATTTTGTGATGACTGTGGTTCACGGGGGAGTTACCGAGTATATTAGGAGAGATACCTGGGAACGACTGATTCAGGTTCAGCAGTCGTTTTCCGATCTACCCTGGTTGTGCGGAGGAGATTTCAACGCGGTGGTCCATCCTGATGAGAAGCAAGGAGGCCTTCATCCAGAGGCGCCTTCTATGTTCGAGTTCAGTCAGTTCATCTTCGAAGGTCAGCTATTGACGATTCCCTTCACGGGTAATAACTTCACAGGGTGATATGCGGGGAGGGGAGGAGAGTCAGCTTTCGAGGCTTGATCGGGTTTTGGTGAACAAAGAATGGGCGGAGATGGGCCACTCGACTACTGTGAGGCATCTTACTAGGACGGAATTCGATCATGCTCCTCTTCTCTTGGAGGTTTGCGGTTTTCAACCTCAAGTAAAGAAGAAGTCTTTTAAATTTCAAAATTTCTGGGTGAATCACTTGGAGTTTCAGGAAGTGGTGAAGAAGGCTTGGGCGGAGACCGATCACAGGAATCCGCTGGTTAGGGTGGCTAATAAATTGAAGCATACAAGAAAGGCTCTGTCGCTTTGGAGCCGTTTGTCTTTCGGGGACATCTTTCTGGAGGCGCGAAAGGCGGAAGCAGCAGTGGAAGCAACGGAGGTGGCTTTCGACGCATCCCAGTCTACTGAACACAGGTCAGAATTAGGCAAGGCTCGGGCACAGCTGAAGCTTTTGTTGGCCAGGGAAGAAGCATTTTGGAGGCAAAAGGCTAGGGTACGATGGGACGCAGAAGGTGATGCTAATACCAAATTTTTTTATGATTGTGTGAAGAACAAACGGAACAATCTCTTCATTCACTCAGTTCAGAACAGGGCTGGGGTCGTCTTGACAGAGCAGGATGCTATCCATAAGGAAGCAATTGATTTCTTTTCGAACATTTTGTCAAAGGAGAGAGTGGAATTGAAAGAGGATCTGCTCAACTCTATCCCAGAGGTCATCACCCAGGAGGTCAATAAGGATCTCATCAGACAAGTGACAGAAGAGGAAGTCTGGCTCACGATTGAGTCCATGGATAAGGGGAGCTCGCCTGGGCCAGATGGATTCACGAGATGTTTCTTTAGGGAGTGTTGGGACATTATCAAAGGAGATATTGTGGAGGCGGTTCACGCATTCTTCGAGGGGTTAAGTTATCCAAAAGCGGTGTCGAGCACTAATCTGGTGCTGCTTCCTAAAGTCAACAACCCGAAAACGTTTTCAGATTATAGGCCCATAAGCTTGTGTAACTTTCTGAATAAGATCATTGTGAAAATCATTGCCAACAGAATGGTGGACATCCTGCCAATGATCATATCCAAGGAGCAGTGTGGCTTCGTGAAGGGGCGAGAAATCACGGACAACATACTCCTCGCGCAGGAGTTGGTTAGCGATATGGGCTCGGATAAGAGGGGAGGAAATATTGCGGTGAAGTGGTCATTTGGGTGATGAGGCGCTTCGGATTCTCGGAAACCTGGATTGATATCATTTGGAGATCGGTGAGTTCTAAGTGGTTCTCGGTGGTTGTCAATGGGGTTGCAACGGGATTCTTCCAAGCGTTCCGAGGCGTTAGACAGGGCGATCCTGTCGCCCTCCATCTTCATCATTGCTTCGGAGGTGATTAGCCACAACCTTATCCTCTGTTCTAAAAGACGTCCGCCTAGGCGCTATGGCCGCCCGATGTCCGCCTAGGCGTTCGCCTAGTCCTCCCGACGTTCGACTATACATATTTTAGGGTTTTATGGACTTTTTTTGCAATTTTTAGTTGGTTTTTTAGATTTTTTTTTTGAACCGCCTAGATCAAGGCGGCCGCCTGGGCAGCCTCCTAGGCGAGCTAGGCGCTAGGTAGCGGCTGCCAGCCCGGCTAGCGCCTAGCGCTTTTCACAACCTTGACCTTATCCGGATGAGCCAGAGATCATGTCTTCTCCGTTATCGCACAGTCAATGGTTGCCTGGTGATCTCTTTTATCTCTTTTTTGCTTTTGCTGATGATCTTCTTATTTTGTCATCAGGGGAGAAGAGAGCGGTTCGTAAAATCGGTGAATTTCTCAAAAATTATGAGAAGGGCACGGGGCAAAAGATGAACAAAGAGAAAAGCAACATCTATGTCCAATCCATGATAACACCACCAATGCCAAGATGGAGGAGCTTGGAGAGATCTCGGATTTTGCTATCAAAAAATCGCCTTTTATGTACTTGGGATGTACTATGGCTTATGGGAGGCGGAGGGTGTTGCTCTTTGAACACCTGATCTCATTTATTAGAAGCAGGATTTCTGGATGGCATCTCAACTCCCTGTCCACCGGGGGTAAGCTGATATTGATTCGACATGTTCTTTGCTCTATGCCTACTTATACTCTTTCAGTGTGTGACCGGCCTAAGAAAGTGTTGGAAGTCATCGACAAACTTTTTAATAACTTCTTTTGGGGGAACCCGGGGGAGGTACAAGGAGGAGATGGACAAGTTGGTCGATTGCTAGGGAAACGGAAGAGGGAGGGTTGGGGGTGAGAAGTCTTAGGGATGTGGTGGAGGCTCTCTCTATCAAGTTATGGTGGAAGCTGAGGACGCGCTTATCCTTATGGAGCTCTTACATGAGGGCCAGGTATTTGGCGGCGGTGTGGGCTAACAATAATACATCGCCGGTATGGAGCAGGCTTCTGCAGGGGAGAGATTGGGGTGAACCTTTGGGGGATGGGTGTTCTAACCCTTTCTCGGAAGATTGGACGGGAGCTGGGCTCATTTCTCCTCAGGTGCGTCACAGAGGGACTTGTAGGATCCTGGATTTTTGGAGGGAGAAGGGGTTCTGGGATGAGCTCAGGATCAGGCATGTATTGGGGGACGCAACTTGGGCAGCGGTTGAGGCCCCGGGGATCTGTATTAGTGATTCTTCGGATGTGCACAGGTGGGCGCTCAACGGGGATGGGCATTTCTCGGTCAAGATGGCCTGGGGCTTGGTTAGGGGCTCCCCCAATAGGGACCCGACGGTGGCTAGTTGCTGGCAACCTCATATCCCGTTGAAGTGGTCGGTTCTTGCTTGGAGAGCTATTGTGAAGAAGTGATAGGAGATAATATTCTAGGTATTTCATTCATCATGATATTACATATATATACATCCACATATTAACTTGAGACCTAAGTCACATGGCCAATCACCATAAATACAATTTAATACAATTTAATTTCAATACCCCAATCACCATATATAGCCAGTCAATCACCATATATAGCTAATCACCATAAATGCAATTTAATGATACAATTTAATCCCAATACCCCCTCCTTAAGTTGGAGCATACAAGTCACAAATGTCCAACTTGCGCAAAAGAAACTCAAATTGCCGTTTGTCCAAAGCTTTGGTGCAAACATTCGCCAGTTGCCCATCGTTGGCACATGAGATGGGCGAATAACTCCAGCAAGAACATCATCCCTCAAAAAATGACATCCACCTCAATATGTTTTGTGCGCTCATGGAAAACTGGGTTTTGCTCAAGATGTAAAGAAGATTGACTATCACAAAACAAATCTATAGCACACGAATGTTGCACCCCCAAACTGCCAAGAAACCTCTTGAGCCACTTAAGCTCACACGTGACCGCCATCATCGCACGGTACTCCGCTTCGGCCGAAGAACGGGACACCGCCACCTGTTTCTTCGTCTTCCAAGAGATGGACGAATCACCAAGAAAAATCAACCAACCAGACAAAGAGCGTCATGTGATGGGACAACTCGCCCAATCAGAATCACACCACCTCCAGAGCCGCAAATCACAATCAGAGCGAAGAAGAATGCCTTGACCGGGACAACCCGTCAGATATTTAACAACCCTCAAAGCCGTATCCCAATGATCACGCCGGGGCTCATGCATAAACCGTGACAAGATGTAAACAACATAAGCCAAATCCGGCTGAGTAAACGAAAGATAAATCAGCCGTCCCACAAGCCGTCGATATGTTTTTCCATCCGACAAAAGTGGAAAGTGGACTTGTAGAGCGTGCCAGTTGATGATGTTGTTCCATGGAAAAGCTTGAGGGTTTCGCTCCCAACAATCCCTTCTCAGAGATAATGTCAAGTGTATATTTTCATTGACACAGAAAAATACCTTCCGTACTTCGAGCTATCTCAACACCAAGAATAAACTTTAACGCCCCAAGGTCCTTCATGTGAAAGCATGTACTCAAATAATTCTTAAAGGCAGTAAGGGCAGTAGAATTATTGTCAGAGAGAATCAAATCGTCGACATACATAAGAACATTTATCTGAACATCGCCCTTGTGAAGAGTAAAAAGCGAATAGTTAGAGTACGATTGACAAAATTCGTACTCACGCAAAGAAGATGCCAACTTCGCAAACTAACAACGAGGCGCCTCTTTAACCCCATAAAGAGATTTTCTAAGCCGACATACCTGACCAGGATGTTTGGTTTGGAAACCAGGTAGTAGTTTCATATACACTTCTTCGGTAAGGTCTCCATATAGGAAGGCATTGTGAACATCCATCTGATGTAGTTCCCAACTCTTTGTTGCGGCTACAGCTAGAAAAGCACGAACAATAACCATTTTTGCAACCAGAGCAAAAGTATCAATGCAATCAATCCCTTCAACTGATGATTTTCCAAAACCACCAAACGGACTTTAAGCCGCTCAACACTCCCATCAGAGTTATACTTTATCTTGTACATCCACCGGCTACCAGAGCACGTTTTTCAGCCGGAAGCATCTCCATGGTCCAGGTACCACTATCCTATCTCCCTCTGCATAGCTTATCGCCACATTGCATCTTTAACCGCCTCTTTAAAGGAGGTCGATTCTGTACCTACAGTTACAGCTGCAAGAAAATTCCTGTCCTAGAGAAAATTGATCACAATTCAAAAAATGTACTATAGGATGAGGAGTACCTGAGGAGTGATTGGACGTGTGGAACGTTGGGAGGGAGGACTATGAGACAACTTTTCGTATTGTATTTATAACAAAGTCATGGAGCTTCACAGACGGAATCTTGGTACGCATGCCACGCCCCAGTGCACCCTCAGCATTCGACACCACCACCGCCGCCTCATCCTCTGCTGTCGCAGTCGCCACGGCTGCCTCCGCCACGGCGGCCTCCATTGCCGCATCTTCCACGGCGGCCTCGGCCTCAGCTGCACTGTCCTCCACGGCGGCCTCAGCCTCCACGACGGTCATCCCATCCATATGAGGTAGATCAAACCCCAAAGCATCATAGGAAAGACAAGGGGCACAAGGTCAGGAGGAGCCATATCACCACGATCATCTTCAACAGAATAGGAAAACTCATTCTCATAAAATTTAACATCTCGAGAGACAAAAATCACCAGTAGCTAGATCATACAATTTTTAACCCTTCTTGCCATGAGAATATCCCACAAAAATAAACTTTCGACTGCGAGGAGCAAACTTATTTATCTTAGCTTTTTGGTTGTGGGCAAAACAAAGACAACTAAAAACACGTAATTCATCATAAGAATGTGGAGCACCAAATAATATTTCATAGGGAGTTTTAAAACCAAGAAGGCTCGAAGGAGTTCGATTGATCAAATAACCAGCCACCAAAATACACTCGCCCCAAAAAGAAATTGATAAATTTTTCTGAAAACGTAAAGCACGTGCCACATTCAAAATATGTCTATATTTTCGTTCAACCCTCCCATTCTGCTGAGGTGTACCTACACAAGATGTCTGAAAAAATACCATTATGTGCAAAGTAGTTGCGCAGACAATTAAATTCAGTACCATTATCACTTCGCACAATGTGAACTTTGGAATTAAATTTCCGCCTAATCATAGAAAAATGACGAGAACATCTTGTATACTTCAGTCTTATCAATCAACAAAAATACCCAAACAGCACGAGAAAAATCATCCACAAATGTCAAAAAATATCGAGCTCCACACGAAGAAGACGTAGGATACGGCCCCCAAAGATCACAATGTATCAAATCAAAAAATGTAACAGCCCGAGAGTCACTGACAGGAAAGATACCTCGAGTTTGCTTTGTCTGATGGCAAACTTCACATGCCTTATTCACTGAACTACTAGAGCTACTAACAACATGAAGTGACCTTACTACTTTATCAGAATGATGCCCAACTCGCTGATGCCAAATGTCCAGAGAAGTCGTCCCAGTCACTGCCAAGGCCCGAGTCTTCATTACAAAACGAAAGTAGTAGAGTCCGTCCCGCCGTTCATCGACGCCAATCAGGGTCCTCAAATTGGGGTCCTGTATCACGCACAAATTTTTAGTAAATTGTACAACACAATTTATATCATCAATGAGATGGGCCACAGAAATTAAATTGCAATGTAATTGAGGTATGAATAGAACATTCGTGAGAACCACGCCTGGTGTAAGAGCAACACGTCCGTAGCACGAGGCAACCACAATCCGTCCGTCCGGGAGTCCAACCAGACACTCCTCTATTGCCGTCACCCCCGACAAAAATCCAAATTTTTCGTAACATGATTCGAAGCGCCTGTATCAATAATCCAAGGTGCAATGGACTTACCCACTATACGATCCTCCGGAGATTTGGCCGAAAAATTATCAAGCATAGAAATAAGTTGTTGCCATTGGTCCGGAGTTAATCCCCGCACACCGCCGCCGCCTGCACCATCATCTGCCATCAGCGGCTGTGCAGAAACGAAGCCACGTCCTGCCACCGCCGCACGCACTTTCGTACCCCGTCCACGTCCACCACCAGCCGCATGTCCGCTAAATCGGATATTGAGTGAATCCCATAGTGGTTTCGCCTCTTCAAAGTATGGTATTATCTTCTTCACCGAAGTTTCGATAGTATGCAAAATCCACTGCATAAGTATCGATTGGACGCAATACCAATCCTCCAATTGATCATTCTTCGAAGGTTTATTATTGATAGACCCATCAACAAACCCAAATTTTTGTCGAGCCCGTAGAGAAAGCCGAATAGATCTCGACCATTCCCCACAATTCTTCCCACGAAATACCACTTTCGTAATTGTATTACCTGGATTGTCATTAGAACCAAGGTAATACGGGGATGTAAGTTCGATCCGCGATGCTGTCGGTGTAGAAGTCCCGCTGCCGCCGCCGCTCGTAATGTCGCCGTCGCCGCTCGACATACCGCCACCGCCGCCGCTCAAAGAAAACGTGCCCTAGCCGTTAAGCTCTTATACCATGTGAAGAAGTGATAGGAGATAATATTATAGGTATTTCATTCATTGTGATATTACATATATATATATACATCCATATATCAACTTGAGACCTAAGTCACATGGCCAATCACAATAAATACAATTTAATACAATTTAATCCCAATACCCCAATCACCATATATAGCCAGCCAATCACCATATATAGCTAATCACCATAAATGTAATTTAATGATATAATTTAATCCCAATAGCTATCAAAGGAAAGCTCCCTACAGATGACGTGCTGGGTTACCACGGATTCTCTTTGGCATCGAGATGTCACTGTTGTGACTCTTTGGAGGTGGAGACTTTGGATCACGTTTTCGTTGGAGGAGGGGCGGTTGTTCATGTGTGGAGTTTCTTTGGCAGTTGGATGCAGGTCCGGGTTTTGGGATACCCCCTGGGGTCCAGGTTGGAGGACTGGTGGCGGGGTCCATCGCCGACTTTTCGGTAGGTTGTGACGGCGGCTATTTGTTGGACTCTGTGAAAAAATAAAAATAAAGCCAGGTATAAAGGGTATTGTTTTTCCAACTCTCTTTTGGTTAAGGAAGTCATCAGACAAGTATGCACAATTATAGTTAAATACAAGATACAGAACGATTGGGTGGAAGGGTGGAAGGGTTCAGGTGTTCGCGGTCGGTTGGTTTCGGGAGAGCTTGGGGTTTTATTTTTGGGCTTGGGTCCCTGTGCAGCCTTGGCCGTAAGGCCGTTTTGTGCTATTTTTTTTCTTCTATTTCTTTTTTTTGGTGTTTTGGTTTTTGTTCGGGCTCCCCGTTGTAGTTGGCCTGGGCCGTGTGGCCTTCAATAATAAAAAATATATATATATATATATATGGGTAAAATATGTAAACTACACACTTCCCCACTAACATAATTACTAACCACTAATAATTACACACTTCCAACTACAATAAATGTTCACAATCCCAAAATATTTTATACTATTTCAATATGAGTTTGTCATGCAAGTATACATTTAGAAAATGAGAAAGAAAACACATACATAAGACACGAACGAACATGCGCCACTTCTAGTGTGTCAGACATGAATGCGATTTCTTGTAGCAAATTATATCATCGCTTCGTCTAGACTCTTCATAGTCTAGGAGAGCTACATATTGGTCTACCTAACTATCAAGTAGCATCGTAGGTTTTATGGCATCATTCTCTCATGCTCATAGCTACTGCGACTAGGAATTCGGTACTAACATAAAGCGTTATGTTATTCTGAGAGTCGATCATAAATTTTTTGTCCAGTGATGGAGCTATCTTATGCTCCATAGTGGACTTCATTCTGATGGAAGAATGCTTGGATTATGAGAGATTCTGAACTTTGTTGTTGTTTATATTTTGCTAAAAGTATAGTTAGGGGTTCTCTTCTAATGGAGGAGCTAGGGTTTTCTAGGTTTAGGGTATGACTGGCACCTTTGATTAAAATTTGGTTAGGAATTCCTTAGTTACAAAGTTTCTAACTGGTATATTAGGAAATATAAAATCCAAGCGGTTATTTGTTTTCCACAATCTTGTGTCAACTGGATTGATGTATGGCTGTCAGTCAGGTAAATGTCCGGACAAATTGGTGAACATGCCAGAAGAAAAGCTATTACAATATTTTTCAAGTAGTGTGTATTTTTTACTACCAAGCCGCTTCTTTTGGTCTATAACAATTACCACACTATTCTACTTTCTAGAATGGGATGCTTAATAATTGTTGCAGATTATATAGGTTGACAATTTTTTTGACTTTTGATGAAATATGTAGAAAAACTATTTCCCAACAATGCCCCTATGTTCCTCAATGCATTTTTTTTGGGTTTACTATACAGGATGAAGACATAAAAGAAGCTATAGAAGATGCTGGATTTGAAGCTGAGATCCTCTCAGATTCCAGTAACACTCGGCCAAGGTCAGAAAGTTCCTTGGTTGGGCAATTCAAGATAGGAGGTATGACTTGTGCTGCCTGTGTCAACTCTGTTGAAGGTATTTTAACAAAACTCCATGGGGTTAAAAGAGCAGTTGTCGCCTTGACCACATCTTTAGGAGAAGTTGAGTATGATCCGTTAGTCACTAGTAAAGAAGAAATTGTTAATGCTATTGAAGATGCAGGCTTTGATGCCTCATTTCTACAAAGCAGTGAAGAGAACAAAACTTTCCTAAGACTGACTGGCTTGTCCAGTGAAAGTGATTTAGAACTTCTACAAGGCTTTCTCAGGAGCATGAAAGGGGTGAGGCAGTTTGTGGTAGACAGTAAACTTTCAGAAATTGAAGTAGTCTTTGACCCTGAAGCTACTGGTTTGAGATTTATTGTTGATGCCATTGAGAGTGGAAGCGGCAAGAGGTTCAAAGCAACTGTTCGCAATCCATACACTGGAACATTTTCTAGTAACGCTATTGAAGCCTCAAAAATGTTTCGGCTTTTTAATTCCAGTCTCATCCTCAGTGTAAGTATGACCATGCTTGTGTTAACACTTAACATATCTTTGATTTGCTGCAATGCCTATGTTTTGTCAATTTGTGTTTGAAGAATTTACAGAATTTGGATTCCTAATGATGGAGGAAGTAACTTGGTTCCTATTCTTGGATATGATTTGTACGAGGTATCAAAGCACAAACAGAATCTAATTTCATGGTATTTAGTGCAAATTAGCCTTGTTCAAAGGTTGATCAAAGTTGGAAGCCATTTCCTGAAGCATGGATGATGTTTAAGAAAACTAGAGGAAACAGAGGTTTAAAAAGATCAAGCAAATTTAATTTGAGATCCAAAGCCTGATGGTCTTAACAAGAAAAAGTAGGAAGCGATCCAATCATCTAAATATATATTAATACCTTATTAACTTATCTGTCTGTGTTTGATTGTTATGTTATTAGTATTCTACGTAACATATTTTCTCAAGTTCTTCAGTTACTTTGATCTTTTTTCTTGTTAATAATGTTTTTATTGATTATTATTCTACAGGTTCTTGTATTTCTCATACGGGCAGTCTTCCCTGAGATACCTTATGTTAATTCTTTTCTCCTAAATTTTTTTGGACCATTTATGATTGGTGAACTATTAAAGTGGGTGTTGGTGAGTATTATTCAGTTTGTCATCGGCAAAAGATTCTATATAGCAGCTTATAGAGCACTGCGGAATGGATCTACAAATATGGACGTTTTGATTGCTCTGGGGACTTCAGCTTCCTATTTCTACTCCGTGTCTGCCCTTTTATATGGTGCCATTACTGGGTTCTGGTCTCCAACGTATTTCGAGACAAGTGGAATGTTAATTACATTTGTTTTGTTCGGTAAATATCTAGAAGTTGTTGCCAAAGGGAAGACATCAGATGCTATTAAGAAGCTGGTGGAACTCTCACCTGCAAGTGCTCTTTTGTTAGTGAAAGATACAGGTATATGAAGAGCCCTTCAGTTAATGTATATGCCCACCTAAGAGATTTTTGTTGCTAATTGTATAAAGCCATGACAAAAGTAAGAAATTTATCTATGGTCTTAACTCTTGATTTAAGATAACAAGACAATTAAATTGCCTGCACATAATAAACTAAATATATGTGAGCATTGAGGGAGGGATGGAGGAAGGATCTGTTTTTATGTTTTGAAGGATTCTTTTGTGGATTCGTGCAGACCACTCTTAACACGTGAAGGGGAGGAGGGATAGGGTGTGTAGATACACCATTGGCATGTAGACTGAGAAATCACCCTGTTTATCTTGATATCACATGACATCTGAAATGACATAAAAACGTCAAGTATCTTAACTTTTACGACACTGTCATGCTTAATTTAATAAGTTCCTGACTTCATTTCTGGATCCCCGTTAATTTTTCTTTTGCTACTTTACTTTTTGGATTTCAGAAGGAAGTCATATTATGGAAAGAGAGATAGATACGCTATTAATCCAGCCAGGTGATATATTAAAAGTTCTTCCTGGTTCTAAGATTCCTTCTGATGGCACAATAGTTTGGGGTACAAGTTACATTGATGAAAGTATGGTAACTGGTGAGTCTGTGCCAATCCCAAAGGAAGTTTCTTCTTCAGTTATTGGAGGTACAATGAATTTGCACGGTGCCCTTCATATACAGGCTACTAAGGTGGGGGCTAATACGGTTTTGAACCAGATAATTTCCTTAGTTGAGACAGCTCAGATGTCCAAAGCTCCTATTCAGAAGTTTGCAGATTATGTGAGTATTTATCAACTCATTTGACTTTAAAATATTCAAGAGCATTAGGAACTTATCTTATTCTGCCTTGTTATATCGTTGATGAAATTCATCTGACCTTTAGTCTCTTTTGGCTGTTATTTTTAAACTGTGACCAGCATTACATAAACCTTTTGATGGTAATTTCTGTAAATGATAGGATGATGCAATATGTCTGTATAAAACTTCAGAGAACTTAGTTTCAGATAATTGTTTAGAAGTCTCTTATCTTCTTGAGGGCATAAGTTGGTCTATTTTTGTGAAATTGTGGTTTATATCTTGTTGACATACTTTAGTTCATGCTACTATGACATGACTAGTGTATTAAGGCTCATGACTCTTTTTCTTTTTTCTTGTTTAAATGGTTTCAAAATAATATGAGAATGCGAAATGCAGTTATGATGTTATTATGATCATATTTTTGCTATTTTCATTTATTTGTTTCTAAACCTTGGGGATAAAAGCAGTCATGGCAGCCAGGTTTGCTGATGTTATCTGATTATAAATGGATCTGTGAAGACAATATGATGAACAACAAAAACAACAAAGCCTATATACCAATTTTATAGGGTTGGCTGGTTGAATCTTCTTTTTCCATTCAGCTGTGTTCAGTGCCATGCCTTTTGTACATAATCCATATCCTTCTTTTAACACTTCAAACCATGTGATTAATGCACTTCAAAAATTGTTTAGAAAGGGTTACAATAGGCTAACATTGCATCTTCATTTCACCAAACCCTACTTAGATTGATAAATATAAGTGAAGAGAAAATTAATTTTTTAGATTGATTTTTCACTTATTGATATGGACCTCTATTTACAGGAGAAGAGGTAGAGATTTACAAAGATTGGAAAACTAACAAATAATAACAACTTAAAAGATAATGAGAGAAACAACCTAAGGGATAAAGATAAGAAGAAGCAGAAAATAAATTGGGATAAGGGACAATATCCATTTGACCATAATATCTACCAAACCACCGTGTCACACTTCCCCTCATGCTGGAGCGAAGATATCCTAAAGGACAAGCTTGCAGATAGCACTTTTGAGTGCAGATGGACCAACTGATTTGGTAAGGATTGATTTTCTGAATTCACAAACTGTGTTTGTAACTTTGTATAGCTCAAGATCTAATTTTTTGTCTTAGGAAATGAACATCAACTTCAATATGCTTGGTGTGTTCATTAGGACTGAGTTTGCGGCCAAGAAGAGTGCTGACTTGTTGCCACAATACAAAGTAGATGCTTGTAGGATGGGAAATTCTAACTCCTAGAAAGTTTGTAACCAAAGAAGTTCACATGTCCCTTGTGCCATAGCTCTATATTCTGATTATGCAGATGATCTAGACACCACATTTTGTTTCTTGGTCTTCCAAGATATAAGATGTGAACCAAAAAATATGCAAAAACCTGAAGTTGGTCGTCTATAGAATAATCCAAGTCTTGGACATGATTTAAGATATTGTAAGATGTGATAGATAACATCAAGGTGAGGTTGCCGGAGAGAATGCATAAACTTGCTTAGTTTACTCACTGCAAAAGAGATGTTAGGTCTTGTATTCGTTAGATAAATAAGCCGACCTACCAACCGTTGATAACTTGATGGATCACTAAGAAGATTTCCTTGACCTGAGACTGACGAGAGATTATGATCTATTGGGGATGTTGTTTTACATCCAAACATTCCATTATCTCTAAGAAGGTCAAGAACGTATTTTCTTTGTGAGAGAAAAATTCCTTGTGATGATCGAGCTACCTCAATACCCAAGAAATATTTTAGTAGTCATGATCTTTTACATCAAATCTCCTATTCAAGTCTTCCTTTACTTGCACAATACCTGCCTAGTAATAATAATATCATCTACATAGACGAGGAGAATGGTGCATACGTTGTTCTGATGTCACACAAAGCATGTATGATCGGAATGTCATTGGGTGAACCCAAGAGATAAAATCACTGTAAAATCTCGAGAAACAAGCTCACTGTAAAATCTCGAGAAACAAGCTCGCGGTGACTGTTTGAGGCCATATAAAATTTATGAAGTTTGCACGCTTTTCCTTGAACTCCCCCTCACCACGATGTCCTGGTGGTGGATCTATAAAGATTGTCTCAGATAGGTCGCCATTTAAGAAGGCATTCTTAACATCTAATTGCCATAATGGCCAAGAATGAGAGAGAAACCAGAGAGAGTAGCAGTCGGACTGAGGTTAATTTTGCCACCGGAGCAAAAGTTGCTTGGAAGTCAAGGCCAGATACCTGAGTAAAACCCATTGCAACCAGACAAGCCTTATATCTATCAACAGACCCATCCTGTAAGTGTTTCACAACGAACACCCACTTGCAACCAATAGTCTTAGCCCCCGTAGGAAGTGGGACCACATCCAAGTATAATTGCACTGTAAACCCTCCATTTCATGTTGCATTGCTGCTAGCCAGTTTCGGTCCTTCAGTTCTTCACTTACGGAACATAGGATTGTAGCGGGGGCAGTGGCTTTAAGGAAACTATAGTAGGTAGGGGATATAGACCGATACGAAAGGTAATATTGAATATGATAAGGTATTGAGGAAGCCAAAAGATCCATGCGGACAAGTTTCTTGCGTATACGTTGTGGGTACCTAGGATGGGTTGAAGTCTCAGCTACAGGGTCAACTGGAAGGTCAGGTACAATGAGGCTAGATGCAAAGGTGATCATGTATTGTAGGGTAGGGACAAATGCAACAGTTGCTGTCATGGATTCCGTTGGGTGCTTGTAACGACGTGTAAAAACTTGGAGAGGCCTGTCAACCATACTATCACTTGAAGTAGAACAAAGATGAGGTGAACCCGAAGCAGGGAGGTCCCACAGAGGTACTGAAAGAGGTACACGAGGAGGTGCATCAAACACTGGCATAGGGAGAACCATAGGGATCGAATTTACTAAGGACGGGG
Organism: Iris macrosiphon; assembly: GCA_036927795.1. Lineage (NCBI taxonomy): Eukaryota > Viridiplantae > Streptophyta > Magnoliopsida > Asparagales > Iridaceae > Iris > Iris macrosiphon. The sequence continues at coordinate 104,284,080 of JAYESA010000003.1, read as the reverse complement.
TGTCTGCAGTAATTGAGGGCTTATTGAACGGGATATCCTCCAGAAAAGAAACATCAAAAGAATGATACATACTCTTGGTACTCGGGTCATAAGACTCATAACATCGATAACCTTTAGAGAGAGAAGAGAACCCAACAAAAATACAACGAATTGCTTGATCGTCCAATTTCGTATGTTTGGGATGACGATTATAGACAAAGCATGTACAACCAAAGACGCGAGGAAGAACAACAAAGTGCCCGATTCGAAAAAAGCATGTGGAACAGTGGAAAGGGGTTCGCCAATTAAGAGTCCGAGATAGTACCCTATTTAGAATATAGGCAGCTCTAAGGACAACTAGGTGCCAGTAAAATTTAGCACGTTCATGCCACGAAGAAGACACCGAACAATGTCCATAGGACTCATATTATTTGGTTTAGCAGCTCCATTTTGCTCTAGAGTACAAGGACAAGTCAATTGTTGAAGAATGCCCATACAATTTAGTTTGGGATACAAAAGCATCTTAAACCCGAGCATTATCAGATCGAATGCAACAGGCAGTCACATTAAACTGAGTTTGGACAATTGATAAGAGGTTTGTGAATGCAGTGAGAGTTTTGTAAATAAGATACACCCAAGTGCAACGAGTGTAGTCATCAATAAAAGTAACATAATAACGGATCCCAGAAATGCTGTCAATCTGGGACGTACCCTAAACATGACTATGAATTATGTCAAAAACAGCAGGAGAACGATGCATTCGAGAAATGTAAGAGGAAAGATATGTTTGGAAAGGAACACACATCACAATGAAATTGATGAAGTTTGCACACTTTATTCAATTATGGAAATAACAGACAAAGATACTGAAAGTTCACATGACCTATCCTAGAATGCCACAAATGAAGTGACTTGTTGAAAAAAACATGACGGCCTTCATAAGGCAAAACATAAGATGTAGATAAAAAGAGGTGTGTGATTGACCAGACGGATCTCCAAAGTAGTACAAGCCATCATGTTCATACCCCTTGCCAAAAATCTTCCTCGAAGACATGTCTTGCAAAAGGCAACCGTTGGATAAAAAGATAACAACACAATTTGATGATTTTGCAAGGCGACTAACCGAAGGAAGATTAAAAGCAAAATTAGGGACAAACAAAACATAGTCTAGGGTGATAGAAGGGGTTAAAGGGACAAATCCTTTATGGGTGATGGGTGTTATAGAACCATAAGCTAGCTTGGAAGTATGAGTCCGGGTACGGAATCTAGAAACATAAAAGGACGACGTACCCGTCATATGATCATTAACACCTGAATCAAGTACCCAAGCAGTAGTAGCAAGCACAGTATGTACATAAAGAGCAGTAGATATACCTGTGGCAGGCATAAAGGCCGACAAGGATGACCCAACAGATAACTGATCCACTTTGACCATCATGGCATCTATAGATTTTTTCAAACTCCAAAATCTAACACCGAGTTACAGAAGACACATTATCCTCAGAAATAGCAGCAACAACAATACATGAGCGTGATTTCTAAGACCGGAATTTATTTGTAAGTTCCGGATGAAGGAGGAAGAACCTCTCCTTTATCCAAGCTTCCTAGAGTGACTGCAATGATCGGCTCCAAATTATTTCATGAGACCCGGACCGGGCTGCGAAGGCGACCTGGTCATTTACTGTAGATTACGGTGCAAGATGAGAACCAGAAAAGCGATATGTGCATTCAACTTCCTCCACCATAGCAAAAACAATCCCTAGTGATGGAAGAGTTTGATTGTTTAAAATCTGGTTGCGGATGGTTTTGAACTCCGAACAGAGTTTCTTAAGAAACTAAAATACTTCTTCCTCTGCTAAAATCTGAAAGGATGCAACATTCTCAACTGTCATACCCTTAATGGCATTAACAGGTCAAAGCTGCTTCAACTCCTCCCATCTTGATTTCAGATAACTGTAAACATCTTGCACAGATTGGTCTTGTTGACTGGCATGAACAATTTCAGATTGTATCTCGAACACCCTCATTCTACTGCCAGACCTAGCATACTATGTCAGAAAGAGCCTTCCACAGTTGATCATCAGTCATAAAACATAAACAAATCATAGATCTTTGCTTCCATAGAATTAAAAATCCATCCTGAGAAGTTGTCAGTTTTCCACGCAACAAACTTTTGAACTTCTGCGACAGGTGGCTTTGGAACGCCACCAGAGAGCCAGATGAGCTTCAAGCTCGATGAAACAACTTGATCGACTGAGACCACTAAGCAAAGTTCTTACCTTTAAGGAAAAACTGGTAATGCGATGAATGGGCATCGACCCTAAATACTAGGCAATGTCAAGCCAGAAAAAAGTGCAACTGAGGATGAATCAGATCGATCTATCAGGCACAAAAGTGGGATGTACGGTACCTAAACCATCAATGGTGAGGGAATGGAGAGAAGTGACGTGTGGCGGTTGATTGACTGGGGCGTGGAGAATGGATCGGTATATTTAGTTTGATACCATGGAGAGAAAAATAAAATTTTAGATTGATTTTCAGTGATTGATATGGACCTCTATTTATAGGAGAAGAGGTAGAGATTTACAAAGATTGGAAAACTAACAAATAATAACAACCTAAAAATAATGAGAGAAACAACCTAAGGGATAAAGATAAGTAGAAGTAAAAAATAAATTGGTATTAGGGAGAATATCCCTGTGACCACATTATCTACCAAACCACCGTGTCCAGCAATAAGCATGGAGCACTAGCCTAAATCTAAAAGCTTTGAAAGATCATATTTCGAAAATATTAATTTCGAAGCTGTTCCTGAGAAAAGAAACTATCTGTTATATGTTTTGAATCCTTTAAAATCTTTAGCTTATACTTTTCTTATATGGGGTTATATCATCGATCAAGGCTTTTCCTCATCCAGATGGAGTATGCAGTGGAGCAAGATAAAGCTCCAGAATGAATTGCCAAAAGTTTTTATTAGCAGCAGTCAACCTGACTTCAATCCACTTTGTTGGCTACAAAGTTTTTATTGTAAAATATCCTTTGACAGGTCATTCAGAGATCATTTTCATGATCACAAGCTGGTTTATCATTTGTAGGTTGCCAGCATCTTCGTCCCCACTGTCGTCTTCTTGTCACTATTGACATTCTTGATATGGTAACCTTACGAATTCCTTCACTAGAAGTTTATTATCCCCATTTTGTTTTCAATGGTAATTATTTTTTAATCCTTGCAGGTTCATTTGCGGCTCAATTGGAGCATACCCATCTACCTGGCTCTCAGATAATGACAATTGTTTTGTCTTCTCACTCATGTTCTCAATATCAGTCGTTGTAATTGCTTGCCCTTGTGCTCTTGGCCTAGCAACTCCAACTGCTGTCATGGTGGCAACTGGTGTTGGTGCAAGCCATGGCATCCTCATCAAAGGAGGTGATGCCCTTGAGAGAGCTCAGAGTGTTCAGTATGTGATATTTGACAAGACTGGCACTCTCACTCAGGGGAAAGCTGCTGTCACAAACGCTAGAGTATTCTCAGGAATGGATCTTGGTGATTTTCTCACTTTGGTGGCTTCTGCAGAGGTGGGTTAAAAGGATCTTCATTCAGTGTTCAGTGTTTTTGACTGAGATAGACTTGACTTCATTTAGTAAGCAGTAGCACACCTTACCTGCAGTTGGTGAAGCATGTCTAGTTGAACACCTCAACCTTTTAGTTTACAATTCATACGTTGATGTCATAGATTGATATACTTTCCTTTCATATATATTTGTAGTGGGCTAATTTATCTTATGAGGCACGGACAGATACATTTATCTGTCATACCTTAGCCTGTCAGCTGCTAGTCTGATATCCTTAGCTGATGCAAACATGAGTGTATCTTGATACTCCCAAAGGTTGTATTTTAGGGCCTCTTTGTATTGTTGTCAGAATCATGGAATCAACGAATACTATAAGGCAAAATAGCCAAGGGTATATACACAAGTACAGCAGGGTTGCAAGCTATTTCAATAGCACTAGTTTTGTCACAAGACGAAGGAGTATGAGCAGATACAGTAAGGACCATGTCAGCGACAAGCCAACAGAGCTAGGTGATCTCAGCAGAAGTAGTAGGCTAGGTGATACTCAGACTTAGTACTAGATCGGAAACAACATCCTGCTTCTTTGATTTTCATGAAATAAAAAGATCACAAAGAAAACACAAACCAGTGACCAGTGAAGCTGATGAGAAGCTAGGGTGTCCAGAGGCTCACACTGTCTTGTGTACCGACGACGACAAGATCTTTGACGAGGAGTTCCAGCGAAAAGAAGCTTTTGGACAACAAGCTGTGCCAATAATTAGGAAATAGGGGTTTGAATGGGGAATTATGGTTCTGATTTGTGAATTTGGGGTTTCTGGATTAGGTTTATGAATTTTTAGGTTAGAGGATTGGTGTTTCTGGATTATATTTAGGAATTTCGGATTAGGGCTATGATACCATGTTAGAATCATGGAATCAATGAATACTATTAGGCACAATATCCACTACCATGTTAGAATCATGGAATTAATGAATACTATTAGGCACAATGTCCAAGGATATACATATAACTACAAGAGGGGATCTTTCTCTCATAATCAATATGAGACTATATCTCTATACCCCCACCCTCAAACTCATGATGGGTCATCCAACAAGAGTTTTGCCAGAAGCGAAAAATAATCAACCAAGAACCAAGCAACAATTGCGCATGTTACCACAGTGGTAAATTGATTCCCGAAAGAAAATTGTACAATCATAGTTATTCATAGATTTCCTGGAGGCCTTTTGCTTCTTGGTTGCATGAACGTCAATTGCACAAGTAAAGAAGGTGGCTTTGTCTATCCTTAATGGGCCTTCAAGATTTCATGACAATGCCAACAGATTATATACCAGCATGGAATGCTTGAGTCAACCTGATTTGGCCAACTATTTGTGGAAGTTTCTTGAGATTGAGTTTGCACCTCACAATTGACCCAATTATAATGCATGCCGACAAATCAATGCAGTGAATTTTATATCAGCAACTATAGATTCAAAAGGTCCATTGATTATGGAATCCACATGTAGCTAGCTTTGAAAGAGAAATCCTAGTACCCTGACATCTTGTTTGATAATAGCAGTTTTTTGTGTATCATCTGTTTCTTATTCATCTATCATTTCTAATTACAGTTTCTGGATTATTTTGATGCGGAATGATTGTGAAGTTTAAAATCAGCAAATTAAATTGAATTAAGCAAGTTTCATTTAACTATTTTCTAATTTTCAGATAATTTCTAGGTTCCCAAAAGTGATGATTATATAAAGCAAGAGACCATAAGCTATCATGCAAACCTTAGATTTTGTAGGAAATTTAATCAAATGTTACCACCTAAATCAGGTTAGTTCTCTATTTAAAACGTAGGATGATAGCAAAAAGTTTCAGTTTTATGTATGTAGAAACACTCAAAACTTATTTGTGAATCAACAGCCTATTGATAGTGTATTAGATGTTGATGCAGTTACCTTAATTACTTGATTTTAAATGGAGAAGGAGAATAGAATTGGAATGTCGAATGGTTACCGGGAGGAAGGGGGTTGTTGCTGCCGCTGCGCTTTTGCTGTTTCTACATGCTGCTTCTGTTGCTGCTTTTGCTGTCTTCTGCTCATGCTTTTGCTACTGTTTGTGTTGTTGCTTCTGCACTGCTGTCCGGAGAGAGTGACAAGGGGGGTCGGAAATAAGAGAGGTAGAAGAGAAGGAACTTTTTGGCTATCGCAGCAAGGAGGAAAGTGTAGCTCATCAAAGCAAATTTTTTCATTCATTCATTCTTGTATCCATTAATAAACAAGAATATAAATAGACCCAGACATACAAATAACAAAACAAACAAAACAAAACAAACAAAACAAACTCCAAAGGAATAGGTAAACATAAGTACCCTTTCTATTGACTAGGATAATTCAATTTTGATAATAAAAAAAAGTAAAAAAAATGAATTCAAAATTCAAATGCTAATCCATAATGAGGCCGCATTGCGTCGTCTTCTACGTTGTTAGGTCTTCGTAATTTGTGGCATGATGTCCTCATAAATTCTCTTGGGGTGAAAGGAATTCAGCTTTGGCGAATGACTCTTGTAGCTACTGTCATAGTGCTCCAGTAAATATGGACCAAGGCACTCTAGTTCCTCCTGTGTAATCCACGAATCATCAGATTCAGGACGACATTTCCATCGAACCAAGTAACGTTGACAACCACCATCTCTAGTAGAGATGATCTGATCATCCGATATTCTATCAATGTGATTTGCTGATTGGAACCATGGAAGTGAGAATAGTGGTGGGAAACTCTCTAGCAGAGGCTCAAGGGTAGGCTTATGTGAATCCACAAGTGGATTATCTGGACTAATTGTAACACTCTTGGAAGCTATCAAATCTTTAATATTAAATGTGAAACTGATCCCGAATTTAGGTGGTAAGTCAATAACATACGCATTCGGTCCAATTCTCAGCAAAATTCTAAATAGTCATGCACCGCGAGCATGTAATTTTTTAACGGATCATGGAGGAAACCGTTCCGGTCTAATCCGGATCATAGCATAATTACCAATTTGAGATTTAAATTTTTTCTGTGTTTACCAACAAAATACTTATATTGAGCATTACTTCATTTTTTGTTGATTTCTTTATGCCAATCATGAACATGTTTGGAAAATGCAGATGCAGAATCAGAGACCCTATAATGTTTAAATATAGTAATAAGATCTATAGGCCTCCTAGGCTTGAAACCGTGCACGACCTGATATAGACTGATGGCTATAGACCTATTAACTGAACAATCATATGCAAACTCGGCCCCAAGTAATATGAGATTCCAATTTCTGATATTTTCCCTAGCCAAACAACGTAGAAGATTTTCTACTCCTATTAACCACCTTAGTCTACCCGTCAGTCTGAGAATGATAAGCCATGGTAAATGTCAACTTTGTTCCCATCAAGTGCCATAAGATTTTCCAAAAGTAGCTTTGAAACTTAATGCCAATCGTTTTCGGTAACCCATGCAGTCTAACGACTTCATCAAAATAAATTCTAACAATTTTGGAGGCGTTGACATTTTAGAATAGGACAAAAAGTGGACCATTTTTGAAATGCGGTCTACTACCACAAAGATGGAATCATGTTTTCTAAGTCTCTTCGGTAAACCTAGCACAAATTCTATGCCAACATCTATCCATGTACCATCTTTTTTTGGAGTCAAAAGTGTTGTTACTGCGCAAGGACTCATGTTCTTCCTGATAAACCCTCTAGCTAATAACTTCTCGACTTGTTGCATTAACTTTGCATGCTCAATAAGATTCAGTCGATAATGCGGCATATTAGGTAAGGTTGCTCCCGGGACAGTGGTAAACAGTTCGGAAGATCTTTAGAAAAAAATACCTTAAAATCTTCTAGGACGGAAATTGCTTCAGTTAGGACTTGCTCTTGGGAGTCATCCTTGACTTACCTTAGCAACCAAGGCAACTATTGTAGTTCCTTTAGCAATCTCATCTTCTATTTCTTTAGAGCCTATAAGGGCAAGTCCGTTCTTCTTGTCGGAGGTTCCACTCTTGTCAATATTTGGATTAGGCTTTGGTTATATATGATTGAACCTAATCTTCCTTATACATGAATGTGCAAGATTTGAAGCGTCCATAGAGAGTGACGTCTAAATCGAATAGACAAGGTCTTCCTAAAATGATGTCCCATATCAATCTTAATCACATCGTACCATATCTTGTCCATGTACATAGCAAGCTCTACAAGAACAAGACATCTCTCTTTAACGCTGATGGATGACTCATTTACCTATCTAACCTTATATGGATTAGGGTAAGGTTCAGTCTTAAGACCAGTCTTGGCTACTATGTTAGATGTAATAGCATTGACACAACTTCCACTGTTCAAAATTATCTTACATGATTGATTACCAATTCTAATAAAGGTGTAAAAATGGAGGTACGACGTCAATCGTCAGTCCTAGCTTGTGACAAGACACATCGAACAACACAAAGCCTAGGGTTATCACAACTCCTATATATCTTTCGATGGCCACTATGATGGGAACTCTCATACAACAGGTGCGTTCACGTTAGAGTCTTTCAATTCTTTTTCTAATCTCGTCATTAGAGGTTCTTAACGCATTGAAATCTTTTTTCATGTTACTTAAGCAGTTTATGATATCTTGTAACATTTGTTCTTGTTTAAGGGCCATATCAAGAGTGAGTTGATATTGTCTACCGCTACGGGTGCTCATGTAATGTAAGATCGGTCCTAAAAGATACTCTATATGTTTTTAATGCATAAATTTAAGAAATCTAATGCAAACCTAAACCATGCTATGATACCAAAATTGATGCGGAATGAATGCGAAGCTTAAAATCAGCAAATTAAATTGAATTAAGCAAGTTTCATTAAACTCTTTGCCAATTTTTGGATAATTTCTAAGTTTCTAAAAGGATGATTATATAAAGAAAGAGACCACAAGCTATCATGCAAATCTTAGATTTTGAAGAAAATTGAATCAAATGTTACCACCTAAATCAGGCTAGTTCTCTATTTAATATGTAGGATGATAACACCAACTTCCAGTTTTATGTTTGTAAAAGTACTCAAGCTTATTTGTGGATCAGCAGCCTATTGATAGTGTATTATATATAGATAATGTTATCTTAATTACTTGATTTAAAATGGAGAAGGAGACTAGAATCGAAATAACGAATGGTTATCAGGAGGAAGGGGGTCTGTTGCTACCGCTGCGCTTTTGCTTCTTCTTTACTGATGTTCGGAGGAGAGTGACAAGGGGGGTCGGGAATAAGAGAGGAGTATGAGAAAATGAACTATTCGACTATCGCAGCGAGGAGGAAATTGAAGCTCATCAAAGTTTTTTCTTTTCTTTCATTTATTCATTCGTTCCTCTATCCATTGACAAACAAGGATATAAATAAACCCACACAAAACAAACTAACAAACTCAACAAACTATAAAACAAACTCCTAAGGAATAGGTAAAGACAACTATCCTTCCTATTGACTAGGATAATTTAGTTTTGACAAATGAAAAAAATAGTAAAAAAATGAATTCAAAATTTAAATGGTAATCCATAATGAGGCCGTGTTGCGCCGTCTTCTACGTTGGTAGGTATTCGTAGCTGGTGGCATGATGTCCTCATCATATTTTTTCTAAAATATGAAGTGGATAATAGTTTTTCAAAAAAAGTAAAGGAAGTTGGAAAGAGCATGAAATATGTGCCTTGCTTCTTATGTTACGATAGCATGCTGGAAGAAATATGAATTTGATTCACTTGAAACATGAACCCAGACCATGACTTATATTACGCATGGCTCTTAGTGTCTATGTTGTTTCGTGCGTTAGGCGAGGCGACAGACCTCCCGTCTCGCCTAGGCGTCGCCAAGGAAGAAGAGGTGAAGACGAAGTAGCAACAATAGAGAAATAAATAAAGAAAAACAACATGTTTAAAAAAAGGAAAACAAAAAAATAACTGAAGAAGAAGCAATAGAAGAAAACGGCAAATTTTTTTTTTAAAACACAGAAGAACTAAAGAAGAATAAGAAATCAATAAAATCAACATGTTTAAAAAAGAAAAAAAGAAGAACCTAGAAGAAGAGTTTAAGAAGAAAAAAAAGAACCGAAGAAGAAGAAGAAATAAAAAAAGAGAGGAAAAGAAGAACAAACCTGTTGATCGTCTCTCTCTCACCCGAGCGGCTGGACTAGAATTCTTCTTCTCCTTCTCCTCCTCCTCCTTTTTTTTTTTTTTTTGCAAAGCAGCATCATAACACTGGACCGGATCCCTACTAAGCCAATAAAAAAAACTGAAATAGGAAAATTACTTTTATACTCATCAAAGTGTTGCCGCCTAAATCCCCTTTTTTTCTCCTGGGCGACCCTAGGTGCGCCTAGGCGACCATTGCCTAAGCCAAGGGGACATTGCCTAGGTCGAGGCATTTTTTAACTACCTACGTGCCTAGTCGTCGCCTGGACAACATAGCTTAGTGTCTTCTTGAACCAGGTCCTCACTTGTATCCCTGTTAGGAATGTTGGATCTGCATTTGGTTCCTACAATTAACTGACACACTGGTTTCTCCAATGCCTCATCTCCTATTGCTTTGATAAGCTAGTTAAATGATTGCGGTAGCATAACTTGTAGGATCTGACGATGGATGTTTATCTCAATGACCTAAAACCCGAATATTATAATTCCGCAGCTTTATATGCTTACAATCCATAAATTCGACAAACAGTAATCTTGTTCTTCAGAGCCCATTAATAGCTAAATCTATAAAAAAAGTGTGATATTTTTTCTATATATTTCTGCTGCTGTAAACCGATATTGAATTTGTCGATCGATATACAATTAAACGGTCTGTCTTGATTTTCGCACTGAGAAAGTTCCTACCAAATTTTGCTTCGTGTAATTTTTTTTTTATTCATAATTATAACTTGGTTTTGTCTTTCGATGTAGTTTAGGCTAGCAGTGAACATCCCCTTGGAAGAGCAATCGTAGATTATGCCTACCATTACCATTTCTTTGGAAAAATTGGAGATTTTAATAAGCAGAAAAAAGAGAGAGTGTCTAAATTGCTTGTTGAAGCGTCAGACTTCAGTGCTTTGCCTGGGAGAGGAGTGCAGTGCTTCATCCAAGGGAGAAGTGTTCTGGTGAGTTCAGCATCTTTCTAGTCCTTTAAACTTTGTGGACAATCAGTTGCATCTGCAATGAGCTGATGCCTACCTGATATGACTTGATTCATATGGGTCCAATAACTGGTTCAAATGTTCACATGTTCCAACTGTTCTGTGTAACTATTTGGTAGACCTGCATTCGGTATCAAACCTGAATCACATGCCTAAAAAAATGACTCAATTGACACCTTACTCAACTGAGATAAGGATTTGAAAGGACTTAGCCTACAACTTGACCCATTTAACCCACTCCTGACTCATTGCGGGCGCTGTCTTTTATGGCTCAACCTCCACACTTTATGTAGATAATCTAACTTACCTCCATTTTCAGGTGGGAACCCGGAGCCTATTGACAGAAAAAGGAGTTACAATTCCTTCTGAAGCTGAGAATTTCCTTGTAGAGTTGGAAAGTAATGCTAAGACAGGGATACTTGTGTCGTATGATGGGCAATTTACTGGGGTCTTGGGGGTAGCGGACCCATTGAAAAGAGAGGCAGCAGTAGTGGTTGAAGGGTTGAAGAAGATGGGTGTGAAACCCGTTATGGTAACAGGCGATAATTGGAGGACAGCACAAGCTGTTGCAAAGGAGGTCTGTATATTCTTCTCTAAATTGTTCTTACTTTGGGACCATGAAATAGTTTTCTTTTAAGGAACACTAGGTTTTTGTTTCAGTTTGTAATTTTGTCCTATATTTATCTGAAGTACAATTCAGTTGTACATTATGCCCTAAAAGCTTTCCAGCTTGATTTAGAGCATATATAATTTTTGTGCAGAATGCCAGGTCCAACATTTAGATACAATTTCAAATGGTTCAGGTGTTATACTGAACCCAGATAAAACCTAAATGGACCTTAGTTCACTACAATAAAAATTGGTTTGAAGGGTTGGTTTTGACATATTAGATCAGATCCAGATCAAGTGGACCAGTTGCCAAGTATTTTATGCATCCTGAGCAACACTGTAAATAGACGAGACCTGATTCTAAATCCTACAGAACCTACAAGTTGAGCCATTTTATCTGATTCTTTGTGAAATTCACTCTCATCCCAGACGGCAGCCTGTCATCCTTATTATGCTTCATTGACGATATTCTTATCTTCTCCCATCTGGAATATCACGTACTCAGTCTCATTTGCTACTTTAGTCCCGAGTCACTAATTCTGTATTATTGGCCTCGTACCTGCTAATTGGAAGGTCTTATAGCAGGCCCCTTCCAACCATTATTTCTCCACCCCTAGTCTTATTGCAGGCCCCTTGGGCCAGTAATGTAGGCTGATAATCTGCGCCCACGCTAAATATTCCTATCTGTTCTTTAAATTTGATGTGATAGCTTATTCGGTTTGGTGTGGATCTGGTGCTAAATTAATTTCCTTCAAAGTATCTTTAGATACTTGTAAAAGACGGTCAAATTGCAAACCCTTTCTAATTCAATGTATTTTAATGTCTCTCATACTGAATTTCACATCCAACACCCAATTTTATGTGGTTCCTGTTGGAATTATTCAATATTTAGGGGCCACATATGTAAAATTAATTGTGTTGTGCTATATAAATAATTAAACTAAATTAAAGTGGTCTAATTGAAAAATAGGCTTAAGGGTATAATTGTCATGAAAATAATGTGTAGATACCATAAAGATAATTCTATTTTGATGAGGGGACAAATTAGAGTTATGTAAAACCTAGAATAAAAATATATACATTTATTCATTAGGGGTTATGATCCCCGACTTATACGACAACAATAGAGAGGGTTTTCTCTTTTTCTCTTATGCATTCCCATCAACAAAGAGAGGGACAAATGTTTCATCCTTGTCATTAAGGGTCGTATCAAGTTGGAAGATCAAACCCTGTTGATATGGTATGTTGGGTGTCATATTTAAGTATAGTATAAGCACATAGGAATATCCTGAGGACATATTTGGGATGCCAGAATATGTCACAGGATATTCCATTATGAGATTATTGTCATAATGATTGAGATCATTGTATTAATGACTATAAGGCTATATAATGCCAATGAGACGATCAATAAAATAATCAACTAATTTCAACATGGTATCAGAGCCAAGTTTCCACAAACCTTAGCCGTCACCAAGCTTCCACAAACCCACAGGAGGATTTCCTAGATCTCCTCCACCGAACTCTTTCACGCCCCCCTTCTTCCCTTCTCCGCCCTTCGCAGGCCGCCCTTCATTGTTGCTGTCCCGTCCCGCTACTGCTGCGGCTACTATTGCTGCTGCGGCTGCTGCGACTGCTGCTGCGACGGCGGCTGTGACTTGCGTGCTGCCGCCTCCTCCGCACCAGCACGAGACAGCGCCTAATAGGGATGCCTAGATCCGAAAAAAGGGGGGACATGTTCGGATCTAGGAGCGGACGACGAGGACGAGCGTGAGTCGTGGAGCGGACGTGACGTGATTGGATAGACGACGTATCGATGGAGGAGATCATCAAGAAGCTAGATTCTGCAGAGGTGGCGACGTTGATGAAGTTGTTGACGATGTCGGCTGGTGAGAACACAATACGAACGTCGCCAGAGTTGAAGCTTCCCTCCATCGATCTGAAATTAGATGGACCAGCCACCTATCTGAGTTGGTCACGGCGGGTGAGAAGAACCCTCGCAGGAGAAAACATGGAGGGGTTCCTGACGGGCAAGGCGACAGAGCCGGACGAGGGCTCGACATGACGCGATGAGTGAAAGTCCACTCATATGGTGATCTACATCTGGCTTCTCAACTCCTTAGTCCAGTCTATTGCCGCCACAGTAGACGGTATTGAGATGGTGAAAGATGTGTGGGAGAAGTTGAGAAGGACCTATGATGGTGTGGGGAACAACTTACGGGTCTTCTAGATAAAGGAGGAGATTGATGACACCGTATAGGGAGAGAAGACGGTGCAGGAGTATGCCACGGAGTTGGAGCGTCTGTGGTTGGATTATGATCACACCTCAGATCGGGCGAGCTGCGGGGACCCTAAGTGTATGGAGAGACAGGTGTGTCTGCAGGAGAGGACGATGAAGTTCCTCAAAGGGCTGACTGCAGCTTTCGCACAGAGGACGGCCCTACTTCTAGACCAACCAAAGATCCCTAGCCTTGAGGAGGCTATCTCAGCCATGATCCAGGAGGAGACACGCATCAGACTGCAAGCCGGGACAGGTGGTCCCCCCAAAGCAAAGTCAGCACTAGAGATTACCAGCTCAGGTAACACAGGATCTAAGGGAGAGCCCTGGCAGCATAACCGGCAGTGCTACAACTGTGGGGAGATGGGTCATCATCGGTATGCTTGTACCAAACCACCTAGGGAGGGAGATTCAGGTGGTGGACAAGGACCGTTCGACGGACGAGGATATAATGGAGGACGTGGTCGTGGTCGAGGGGGTAGACGAGGCGGCCGAGGAGGTTATCGGGCGAACCTCCTGATATCAGAAGGGAACGGAGAAGCTGATGGCACCTTTACTGTGGAGGACCAGGCACTGGGAGACATGAGGAGTAGAACAGAGGAGGCGTCCACCTCATTCTTTGTTAGGGGCAACGCTGCCATGTATGTCCATCCATCAGAAGGTACTGACGAATCACTTGCCCTTGCGTCTATCTCTTCCCTTAAATCATCAGACTGGATTATTGACTCGGGAGCATCGCGGCATGTGACGGGGAATGCTAGTGAGTTTTCTTCCTACACTCACCTAGCATCAGTAGACAGCATTCAGACAGCTGATGGCACTTTCCAGCCAGTGGTCGGTAAGGGTACTGTTAATTGTACAGGTTCAGTAAGATTATCTAATGTTTTACATGCTCCATCCTTTCCGGTCAGTCTCTTGTCCATTAGTTCTATAATCCTCCAACTTAAATGTATTGTTTCTTTTGATATTCCTAAGGTGACCTTCCAGGAGAAAGGGACAGGACGAAGACTTGGGACTGGCACTTGGCATGAGGGACTGTGGTACCTAGATCGAGAAGGACTGGACTCAGCATTGGTATCTATGGCAGAGAAGGCTGGCATGAAAAGACTGCAGCAGAGGACTGAGGATACCTTGATATTCCATCATCGGAGGATGGGACATTCTTCCTTTGATACTCTAAGTAAGTTGTATCCAGAGATTTATGCAAAAACAAATAAAGAGAAATTAGTATGTGATGCGTGCAAGTTAGGAAAACTTACTAGGAGCTCATATGTTGGCACGGGTCATAGGAGCACTTTTGCTTTTGAGGTAGTACATTCTGATGTCTGGGGTCCATGTGCTACTAACACTATGAATGGTTATAAGTACTTTGTTTCTTTCATTGAGTGTGCCTCTCGTGTTATCTGGTTATATTTGATGAAAAATAAGAATGATGTACCTGCTTGTTTTTGGGATTTCCATAAGCATGTCCAGACTCAGTACAAAGCAGTTGTGAAGGTACCGAGTTCTGACAATGGAACGGAGTATACCAACAGGACGCTTGTAGAATACCTGTCAGCACACGGAATACAGCATCAGACCACCTGTGCATACACACCAGCACAAAATAGAGTTGCAGAAAGGAAAAACAGATACCTTTTGGAGGTCGCAAGAAGTATGATGATCGACATGAATGTCCCACAGAGTTTGTGGGGGCATGCAGTGTTGACAGCAGCTCAACTCATCAACAGGATGCCCTCGAAGGTCCTCGGATGGAAGTCCCCATGTGAGGTATTGCAAGGCAATAATAGTGGGATACTCCCACTGAAGGTGTTTGGGTGTGTGTGTTTTGTGAAGGACAACAGGCCATCAGTTGGGAAACTTGACCCTAGAGCGGTCAAATGCATCTTCGTAGGCTACTCAGCGACCCAGAAGGGGTATGTGTGCTGGAGTCCAGTAGAGAAGAAGAAGTTTGTCAGTATGGATGTCCACTTTCGGGAGCATGAGCCATACTACCGCCAGGACGGAATTTCACACAACACGCCTAATACTGCCAGTATTAGGCGAGAGGGGGAGATGGAGAACTTGGTGGTAACCGATTTAGAAGTTTGGCATGGAGGCACGGAGAAGGGACAAGAAAGTGAAGGTGTTAGGCCTACGGCTCAGGGAGAGTTACTTACCTACAGCAGGAGAGAGAAGCAAACTGCAGGACCAGTACCGACAGTGCCAGTGCCAAGTTTCTTGCCTGCGTTCGTCCCAACTCCTGAGGCACCGACACCAACCCCCCTTCAGGTGATACCCCCTCCTTCACAAGATATTATTCCTCCTACTTCTACTCCTCCCACACCACTATCTGTACGGAGGACCACTCGCAGCAATGCAGGAAATCCTCCAAATAGATATGGTTGGGATATTGCTCAGTTTGTTTCTTATGACCATATCCCTTCTTCTCATGGAGCATTTATAGCATCTTTGGATAGTATTACTGTACCTAACAATTGGCAGGTTGCCAAGAACGATCCAAAGTGGAAAGCGGCAATGCACGAGGAGTTGGAAGCTCTGGAGAAGAACCACACTTGGGAGCTTGTGAGACTGCCAGAGGGGAAGAGAGCAGTTGGATGCAAGCGGGTCTTTACCGTAAAGCAGAACCCAGATGGACAGGTTGAGCGCTACAAAGCTCGACTAGTAGCCAAAAGATACAGTCAGACGTACGGCATCGACTATGACGAGACCTTTGCACCAGTTGCAAAGATGAGCACTGTCAGGACTCTGATTTCTCTGGCAGCGAATGGTGGATGGAAGCTACACCAACTGGATGTGAAGAATGCGTTTCTTCACGGAGATCTAGTGGAGGAGGTGTACATGGAGATACCACCAGGATTTGGCACCAATCAGATAGTAGGCAAGGTCTGCAGGTTGAAGAAGTCCCTCTATGGACTGAAGCAGTCTCCTCGAGCGTGGTTTGACAGATTCAGAAGGGCGATGATAGGGATGGGATATCAGCAGATCAATGCTGATCATACTGTGTTCTTCCGTCGGAGTGGAGGCCACATCACCATGCTTGCGGTGTATGTGGACGATATGATTATCACAGGAGATGATGAGCAGGAGATCGCCCAACTCAAAGGAAAGCTTGGCAAGAAATTTGAGGTGAAGGATCTCGGCCTTCTTCGGTACTTCCTTGGGATTGAGATTGCTCGAGAAGCAGAGGGGATTGTTCTCTCTCAAAGGAAGTGTGCACTGGACCTTCTCACAGAAACTGGGATGTTGGGGTGCAAACCTGCAGCGACACCAATAGATCAGAGGTTCAAGATTGATGCTGAGGCTGGAGAACCAGTTGATCGGGACAGATACCAGAGACTGGTTGGCAAGTTGATCTATTTGAGCCACACACGTCCTGATATCTGCTTTGCAGTAAGTGTGGTGAGCCGCTACATGCATGACCCACGGAAGGGTCATATGGATGCAGTGTACCAGATTCTGAGGTACTTGAAAGGTGCTCCTTGGAAGGGACTAATATTCAGGAAGAACAATCACGTGAGCATCGAGGGCTACTGTGATTCTGACTGAGCTAGTTGTGCTGATGACAGGAGGTCTACCTCGGGATATTGCATATTTGTAGGAGGTAACTTGGTCTCCTGGAGGAGTAAGAAGCAGTCTGTGGTGGCCAGATCGACAGCTGAAGCAGAGTACAGAGCTATGGCCTTGGGAGTTGCAGAGCTGTTATGGTTGAAGAATATGCTGGTGGAGCTGAAGCTGGATCAAGGAGCCAAGATGAAGCTGTGGTGTGACAATCAGTCAGCTATTAGTATCGCCAACAATCCAGTACAGCATGACAGGACCAAACACATCGAGATTGATAGATTCTTCATCAAAGAGAAGTTTGATAGTGGATTACTGGAGCTTGGCCATGTTCCAACCAGGGATCAAGTAGCAGATGGACTAACCAAGGGACTCGCCTCAGTGAGCATGATTAGAGGATGTGACAAGATGGGCTTAGTGACTATCTTTCACCCATCTTGAGGGGGAGTGTTGATATGGTATGTTGGGTGTCATATTTAAGTATAGTATAAGCACATGGAAATATCCTGAGAACATATTTGGGATGCCAGAATATGTCACAGGATATTCCATTATGAGATTATTGTCATAATGATTGAGATCATTGTATTAATGACTGTAAGGCTATATAATGCCAATGAGACAATCAATAAAATAATCAACTAATTTCAACACCCATAAAGAGACGTTCGCTACAAGATCCACCAAGCCAAGCAATTTGAAGCACACATGCAAAAATTATATATATATATATATATATATATATATATATATATATATATATATATATATATATATATAGGATTTCTATATTGATAAACATGTGTACTTCAAATTTTCTCATGTCTAGGTTGCAATCACTTTGAATTGACTGAGTGAGAGAGAAAATAGTAAAAAAAGTACATCAGTTCAAAAAATAGTCTAAAAATAATCTAAATATGTTATTTTTTCACAAAAATTTTAAGCCGCATCTTAGCTATTCCAAGGCGCTCGGAAAAGCGCACCTAGGCTCGCCTTAGGTGTCCTTAAGAATTGTGCCCCGCTTTGAGTGCACTGAGGCGCTGCCACTGCGCCTAGGAGCAATGCACGCCTTAGGCGCGCCTGAGGTGCGCCTTTGACTACACTAGTGGTTTATCATGATTTGGTTTTGAGATCCAAATTGTATGATTACTTTATTTGAGTTATAGTCTTGTAAATATGCATGTACATAAAGATTTGGACATGATTCAGTCATGTAAAATTTAGTCAACATTCAAATTATTTGGTGCTTCTTTATGACTAGCAATAGTTGTCTAACATTCTAACTTGACTCATTGAAACAAGATGTCGCCAAAGTGACATCTCTTGCGTAGATAGTCTATGAGGGATGTCGGATGTTTGTGTGTGTACATTCATGCGAGTATTAGCCGGCCCAAAGGAAGGTTAATATTTGGTCGAATTGCACACTTACCTGTGGTGATAAATGTGTGACAATTGTAAAGTTTGCATGTGAATAATTACCTAATCCAAAGATAGGATTATTATTTAACATGAGTTATATCATTACACCAAGAGAACTACTTACAGTTAATATGACTGTCAAAAGACTTGATATTAACGGTATACTAAGTATCTTGAGATGGGGTTCACCATTATTTGAATTTGTTTGACTATTATCTTTGGTTATTAATTAGAGCATGTTAGTTTGTTTTTGTTCTCTTTACAGTTAATGTTGCTGCAATATCTGCTAATCTGAACTCAGTTTCCATACTTTATGGAACAAACTTTAAGGACTTGAAAGAGAACATTTAAATTATTCTCGGCTGTATGGATCTAGATCTTGCACTTAGGATTGAGCGTCCCACTACTCCTAAGGAAGGAAATTCCTCTGGTGAGAGAGCTAACTTTGAGAAGTGGGAACGCTCAAACTACATGAGTCTAATGATCATAAAGCGCGGCATTCCAGAGACATTCAAAGGGTGCAGTATCTGATGAGGTTACCAATGCCAAACAATTTCTTATTGAAATCGAGAAAAGATTTGCAAAGAATGATAAGGCGAAAACAAGCACACTTTTGTTGCGCTTGATTACCATGAAGTATAAGGACAAATGTAACATAAGAGAGTGCATCATGGCGATGTCTCATATTTTTTCAAAACTTAATGCCCTTAAGCTCGACCTGTCAGATGACTTGCTCGTGTATTTAGTATTACTCTCACTTCCTACACAGTACAACCAGTTTAAGATCAGTTACAACTGACAAAAGAATTGAGTGTAAATGACCTTATTTCGTATTGTGTACAAGAAGAGAAATTAAAGCAAGATAAGATTGAAAATACTAATTTAGCTACCACCCCTAAAGATAAGTACAAGGACAATAAGAGAAATAATACAGAACCTTATTTCTCTCTGGTTTCTTCGAAAAACTCATTTAGAAAAATTATGACAATTTATTTATGGACTCAAGCAAGCTTCTCGTGAATGGTACTACAAATTTTATCAAGTGGTTACCTTGTTTGGTTTTGAGATAAACACTATTAAAGACTGTATGTATCACAAGTTCAGTGGGAGTAAACATATTTTTTCTGATTTTGTATATCGATAAAGTACTTAATGCAAACCGGTAACACCCGTCACTAAAGTAGACAAGTTCAGTCTCAATCAAGTGCCCTAAGAATAGCCTTAAAACTAAAAAAATACAATAGATTCCTTGTTCATCAGTTATAGGGAGTTTGATGTATGCTTAAGTGTGTACGCGTCCAGATATTGCGCACATAGTTGGAATGTTAGGCAGATATTTAAGCAACTCTGGTATGGATCATTAGAAAGCAGTCAATCGAGTTAATTAAGTAATTTAAAGAGAACAAAGTGTTACATGCTCTTTATAAGAGATTGGATAATTTGGAGATCATAAGGTATTCCGACTCCGATTTTGCTGGATGCCAAGACAACATGAGATCCACATCAAGTTATATTTACATATTGGTTGGTGAAGATATATTTGGAAGAGTGTCAAAAAGACACTCGTAGCATCTTTCACTATTGCAACAGAGTTTATACACTGTTGTGAGGCATCCAATCAGGGAATATGGTTGTGAGATTTTGTTACATGGCTGTGTATACAGGAGGGTGTTGAAAGACCACTCAAATTATAGTGTGACAATAAATCAACAGTACTGTATTATAATAACAACAGGATCTCGTATAAGTCAAAGTATATTGACATGATGTTCCTAGTTATGAAGGAAATAATTCAGAATGGTCTAGTGTCCATATAATACATTATGACAAACTCCATGTTAGCGGATCCGCTTACAAAAGTGTTTCCACCCAAGGTCTTTCATGAGCACACTGCTCATATGGGTATTATCTTAGTTGAGGATATGGCAATATAGTGTTTGTGTTTTATGTATTTTGGTGTTATGTATTTGGATTGGGACACATTTATGTAATTAAGTATTTTGGATATTTTTTCTGATCAGATATATGAAAATTCAGTTTATACTGTTTTTATTATGTTGAAGTATTGATCTCATTAAAGTAAGGACCAGTTGAAAATAGACATGTGTTGATCACATTGCGTGTAATTTTCATGCTACGCATCCATGATTGATCTATATTGTTTAGCTATATTGGTATATGTGATCATTGATGGTTTTGTTGCGTTAATGTGACGAATGCCACTTTGATCCTATATTGATATGGTTAATGGACGAGATTGTTTGGATATACCCTAAGGTTAATATAGCAATTTTAAGCTCATAAAGTTAACACAATTGTAAATATGTGGCCCAGTGAGAGATTGTTAGAATTATTCAATAATTAGAGGCCACACATGTAAAATTAATTGTGTTGTGGTATCTAAATAATTAAGCCAAATTAAAGTGGTCTAATTGAAAAATAGGCTTAAGGGTATAATTGTCATGGAAATAATGTGTAGATACCATAAAGATAATTATAATTTGATGAGGGGTCAAATTAGAATTATGTAAAACCTAGAATATATATATATATATATATATATATATATATATATATATATATATATATATATTCATTAGAGGTTATGGTCCCCGACTTATACGGCCACAATAGAGGGTTTTATCTTTTTCTCTTATGCATCTTTATCAACAAAGAGAGGGACAAATGTTTCGTCTTTGTCATTAAGGGTCGTATCAAGTTGGAAGATCGAACCCCATAAAGAGACGTTCGCTACAAGATCCATCAAGCCAAGCAATTGATTCAGGTACGCTTCCGCAATTAATTTATGTTCTTCATTTCATGAATCAACGGGTACAAACACATAACTCATTTTATTGCTCTCTTCTCTGCCTAACTCATCATACATGCAGATAAATTATGCCTAATGTCATTCTGCCATTAAGATAGTTACAACAACAACAACAAAGCCTTTATCCCAAATTTTGGAGTCAGTTGTTTGATCCTCTTCTTCCATTTGGCTATGCCATGTCCTCTATAACACTAACAAAAGTTATATCCTTCTTTAATACTTCAAACCATATTCCTCTAGCTCTACCTCTAGTCCTAGCGGTTCCATTAACTACTATATTATCGCTTCTTGCCATCAAATCCTTTCCTTTATGGTGTAGGTGGGTGTTGGTGGTGGTGGGGTGGGGGGGTGGTTGGGAGTTTTTTTCCTCTCTATATCTAAGGATACAATACAATTTTTTTGACTCCAATGGTTCAAAAATAGTATCACGGATCTCACTTATGGTCCAGTCCCGCTCCCGCGTGAATGCATCCCTCCCATACTAAATATGGATGCATATCACTATTTAAGAGCCGCTGGTGCAGTCTAAAAATCTAACATTTTACATTTTTATCCTTTCATTATGGTTCATGGTGATATAAGGTTATTGTATTTGCATATGCCTTTTGTCAATTTTTTTTTTGAAATTTAACATGGCGAAGTTGGGATTTGCACTAGTATCATTAATTTTAAGTTCTCATATCACTTTTATATCTTCCTTAAGTTCTTTAGTATACCGAAGAAAACTAAAATCAGAAAGAAAGAAATATATACATCGAATATTTCATACCAATGACCAGCATGAAAATTTTAAAGAGGGGTTTTTGTGTTTTTCTTGATGGAGCTATGTGTGTACTGTTGGCTCAAAGGGATCGCACAAACAAGTGTTTGTTTGTGATACTCAGAAGAGACAGCAAACTCTCGTGGAAGGCAAAGGAGAAACAAGAACTTTGTGGTATTGATAATGCTTGATTCAACTCTACAGAAAGGGTTACAACTAGACAGCATAAATACATGAAAACAAATAACTAACATGCCTAAAGTTACGCCATACACGCTCATGGAGCTACAATGTAGGATCTGTAACGTGCATACTTGTGGACCTATTCTCAAGGGTGCCACTTCAACTACTATGCAGAATGCAAGGAACGGCTAGGGACCAAGTCCTGATTATTGCTCACGTGCTCCCCCCTAATCTGGACTTCACTCTTGAGAGATCTTGACTCCAATGTTCCTACGATGCTCTTCAAACATGGATCGGTTCAGAGCCTTTGTCAGGATGTTTGCGGCTTGCTCTTTGCTGCTTACGTACTCCACATCAACCTGTCCATTCTCGACACACTCCCTGATAAAATGATAGCGTGCATCTATATGCTTGCTCCTGTCGTGAAAAACATGATTCTTCACCAATGCAATTGCAGACTTGTTGTCCACCAGTAGCTTTGCTGAACAATTTGCACTCCTTGTCATCATCTCCACCATGCGATTCAACCAAATAGCTTGACAAGCTGCTGCCGACGCCGCCATATACTTCTCCTCACACGAAGACAATGTCACTGTCTTCTGTTTCTATGACGTCCAAGTGATCGGACATTTATAGAAGTAGAAGATGATCCCAATGGTACTCTTGCGGTTGTCCAAATCTCCGGCCAAGTCGCTATCATAGTAGCCTTGAAGCTGCTCCTTTGCTTGTCCTCTGACAAACTCAAGGCCATAATGTAATGTGCCCTTCACATATCGCAGTATCTGCTTGATGGCAGCGTAATGAGTCTGCGTCGGTGCCTCCATGAAGCGACTCACCACGCCAACGGAGTATGCGAGGTCGGGCCGGGTGTGCGTCAAGTGTCGAAGACTTCCGACGATATTCCGGTAGTGTGTTGCATCCACCTTTGGGCTTGTATCTGACTTGGTGAGTTTCAGCTTTGTTTCCATGGGTGTTTTGCTTGCATTGCACTCCAACAAACCGGTCTGCTCGAGGATCTTCTTGGCGTAGGCTGTTTGCTTCAGCTTGACTTCATTGGCACATTGTTGTACTTCTATGCCAAGGTAGTAGCTGAGGTCACCGAGATCACTCATCTCAAACTCACCTTTCATCTGTTGTTTGAACTCCTCCACATGTCTAAGATTTGAGCCGGTGATGATAAGGTCGTCAACATAGACTCCAACAAGCAACACCTCGTTCTCCTGACAGCGCATGTACATGGCATGCTCTTGTGGGCATCTGCTGAAACCAAGTGACAAAAAGTATGCATCAAGCCTTGAGTTCCATGCTCGTGGCGCCTGACATAGACCATACAAGGCTTTATGAAGCTTGTATACTTTGTCCTCGTGACCCATCATAACGAACCCAGTTGGCTGCGCAACGTAGACATTCTCCTTGAGCTCGTCGTTCAGAAATGCGGATTTGACGTCCATGTGATGCACACGCCAACCTCGCTGACATGCTAGTGTGATAATGAGCCGGATGGTTTTCAGCCTAGCCACCGGTGCAAACACCTCATCGACGTCGATGCCTTGGCGTTGAACATAGCCCTTGGCAACCAGCCGAGCCTTGTACTTGATGACGTCGCCATTTGAATCCTTCTTGAGCTTGTACACCCATTTCAGCCCTATGGTTCGTACGCCCTCCGGAAGCTTTACAAGACTCCACGTCTTGTTCTTCTGGATGGCTTCAAGCTCAACCTCCATAGCCCGCTTCCAATTGAGGTCATGTGCAGCTGCGTTATAGCTTTGGGACTCATTGTTGAGCATCTTACACATATGGAGCTCACTTGTGTTGTCTTAGATATCAGACAAGTCACGATATCTATGTGGCCCACTCCCGTAGATGTTGGGGTATGAAGCTTGTCCGGTTGGCGGCGTTGCATCACTTGCTCCAGACGCCTGTCTCACTGCAGGTTCAGATGTTGTTGCACCAACTCCATCTGGTGGCGTGCGTCGTGTACTTGGAGAGCTCGGCATCGTCGCTGGAGATAGGGGTACATGCTCCTCATTGTATTGTACGGTAAAGGTGACAGGGACGACCCCAAGTTGGTTTGCTTCAGTGCTCTAGTCGTGATGTTCATCTTCTCTCAACATAATGTCTTCAGTGCTCTAGTCGTGTTGTTCATCTTCTCTTAACATAACGTCACGGCTGACACGTACAGACTGGGTCATGGGATCATAGAGACGATGTCCCTTGGTGCCAGGCTCAACTCCAGGGTACACCATGATAGTTCTCCTGTCCTCCAGCTTTCCTTGGTAATCACGAAGCACCTTGACATGCGCCAAGCAGCCAAATGTGTTCAAGTGATGCAGGTTCAACTTCCTTCCTGCCATGCTTCGTATGGTGTCACGCCGTCTAGAGCTTTCGTCGGATACCTGTTCAGTAGATACATGGCATGTCAAACAGCTTCACCCCAGAACCAAGCGGGCATACCTGGAGAATGCAGCAGACTTCGTGTTGTCGCCAACATGGTTCGGTTGCGGCGCTCCACAACTCCATTCTGCTGCGGTGAATACGGGGCTGTGAGGTAGCATCGAATGCCCTCGCCCTCGCAATATTTGTTAAATTCACGTGAAATGAACTCGCCGCCACGGTCGGTTCTGAGCCCCTTCAGCTTGTGACCTGATTCAGCTTCCACCGCCACCTTTAATCGCCGGAAAGTGTTGAAGACCTCGCTCTTCACGTCAGTAGGTACGCCCACATGATTCTGCTGTAGTCATCGACTATGAGCAGAATGAATTTGTTACCTGCTGGTGTCGCTGGAGTGATGGGACCACAGACATCCGCATGCACCAGCTCCAGTGACGACTTCGCTCTGAACTCCGCCTTGTCGGGAAATGGCTGTCGTGCCATCTTTGTGGTTTGGCACCCGTTGCAAACTTGTTCAAGTGCTCTATCATCGGCATTCCCTCATCGGCATTCCCTCGACCATCTTCTTTGCACACATGGTCCGCAGTGCATGAAAGTTGAGGTGGCCCATGCGCACGTGCCAGATCCATGCCATATCTTGTGCCTTCACCGACAAACACACAGGCGAGCACACTCAAGGCAAGCTTGTACAAGCAGTTTTCAGTCCGCCACACCCTTGCAACAAGGGCGTTGTATCTGTCGTAAAACTTTAGCTGATTACCTCCTATGACAATCTGCCACCCTTGCTTGTCCAATTGCCCCAAGCTGATGATGTTACTCTCCAGCTCAGGGAGGTAGTAGACACCCTCAAGTAGCTTGTGCTCCCCTGTCTTGCATTGCAGAAGAACATTACCAATGCCCTTAATGCTGATCTCCGAGCCGTCGCTGAACCTTACACCGCGGAGGTCCTTATCTTCGAACTCCAAGAACTTGGTTCTCTCCGGCCATGTGGTTGCTAGCACCTAGCACCGTTGTCCAGGTACCAATGCTCCTCGGGTCTGACAACGTCTTCACCACGGTGCCTAGGGATGCTTCCAGCCCCCGCGTCATCTGGCACGACTTCTCCACGTGAGATGCCACCAGAAGTGTGTCTTGATCATCCTTGAAGTTAACCTTGGCTAGGTTAGCTTCTGGCTCCGGCTTGCTGTGGCATTCGGCAGCGTAGTGCCCGAAGTCCCCATACTTGAAGCACTTGGACTTCGACTTGTCGCGAAAGGGCTTATCATTGTCACGTCCGCCTCTGCCGTGGCCCCTTCCGCGACCGCGACCACGACCTCTGCCACACCCACGCCCTCCGGCATTCGAGCTATCCGCCACCTCTCGTGACGGCTTTTGGTCAGATTTCAGTAGCATGATCTGACCTTGTCGTGGTGCATATGCGCGCATCCGCTCTTCATGTGCCTTCATGGAGCCAAAGACCTGCTTCAACTTCTTCTTCTTTAGATCTCCGAACTCTTCAATGGTTGTGGCGAGCGCTACAAACCTCTCAGGTACTGATCGCAATACCTTCTTGACAACGTACGACTCCTCGAGCGTGTCACCAAGAGTTCTGATCTAATTCACCAGGTTTGTCACCTTTGCACCATAGCCATCGACCGTGTCGGACTCCGACATACGGAGCCTCTCAAACTCCCATCGGATTGTCTGGAGCTTGACCTCCTTGACACGATCATCTCCCAGATGCACCGTGCGCAAGGCTTCCCATGCCTCCTTGGCATTCTCCTTGTCGGATATGTGCATGAAGCTCTCCTCGTCCACCGCATTGAAGATGAGTGCAAGGGCTGCCTTGTCCTTGCGCTCGTTCACCTCCTCGTCGGCCTTGGGCTCAACCGTGCTCCACACGCCTTGCGCACGCATGTTAGCCCTCATCTTAACCACCCACATAGAGTAGTTAGTACTGGTAAGGATAGGGTATGAGAGTGTCAAGTTGCCTTCCTTCACCCGTGTGGCCAGCGACTGTGTGATTGCACTCCCGCTAGAACTTGGTGTCTGCGGCGATGCAGCTCCACGCTTGCCCATCTCCTCAAACGCAGGCTCTGACACCACGTGTTGGCTCAAAGGGATCGCACAAACAGGTGTTTGTTTGTGATACTCAGAGGAGACAGCAAACTCTCGTGGAAGGCAATGGAGAAACATGAACTTTGTGGTATTGATAATGCTTGATTCAACTCTACAGAAAGAGTTACAACTAGACTACTTAAATACATGAAAGCAAATAACTAACATGTCTAAAGTTACGCCATACACGCTCATGGAGCTACAATGTAGGATCTGTAACGTGCATGCTTGTGGACCTATTCTCAAGGGTGCCACTTCAACTACTATGCAGAATGCAAGGAACGGCTAAGGACCAAGTCCTGGTTATTGCTCAGATGTACTACCTAGCTGGAACTAGCGTCACTTGACATCTTATATTGTAAATAGTTACACAGTTTTTCTTAGTATCATTACTGATGGTTGGACTGCTACTGGCAGGTTGGCATCGAGGACGTTAGAGCTGAGGTGATGCCAGCAGGAAAAGTGGACGTAGTCCGAGCTCTACAAAAGGATGGGAGTGTGGCGATGGTTGGCGACGGCATCAACGACTCCCCGGCCCTGGCTGTCGCCGATGCTGGCATGGCAATTGGTGCAGGCACCGACATCGCTGTTGAGGCAGCCGACTACGTCTTGATGAGGAACAACTTAGAAGATGTGATCACGGCCATCGATCTATCGAGAAAAACCTTTTCTCGAATACGTCTGAACTATTTTTTCGCCATGGCTTACAATGTGGTTGCCATCCCGGTGGCTGCCGGAGTCCTCTTCCCCTTCACGGGGCTCAAGATGCCGCCATGGCTTGCCGGTGCCTGCATGGCTTTCTCATCTGTGACTGTTGTGTGCTCTTCTTTGCTTTTGAGAAGGTACAGGAAGCCCAGGCTTACCACTATACTGGAAATAACGGTGGAGTAACGTAAAGTGATGGAACTTTTTTTTTTTTTTTTTTTTTTTCAATTTTGTGAAGGAAATGTAATATTTATTGTAAGATTCTCTTTTCCACGTGTTTTCTGTATCTAGCTGTGTTCTCTCTAGTGTAAGGAACATGAAATCATCAAACATCAAGAAAATCGATCAATCTATTCTACTATATAATGTCAACGGTAATGTAAAAGTTTTATTTTCAAAAATATTTTTAATTATATTTACTAATTAAATAGATTAATTAAAATTAATAGGGAATATCTATGTAAATATAAGAGTTATCTTTTGGTATTCCTAATCACAAAAATTCTTAAATGTATTGAGTATCAAAAATGAGTCATTAAAAATAGACTTTATTTGCATTATTCATTCATTAGAAAATGAACAAATTTTGACTACAAGGATCTTTTAATCTTTTTAATCTATTCTACTATATAATGCCAAAAGTAGGTTCACCGTGAAAGTTTTATTTCTAAAAATATCCTTCATTATATTTACTAATTAAAAAGATTAATTAAAATTAGTAGGGGATATCTATTCCACTATATAATGCCAAAAGTAATATTCACAGTGAAAATTTTATTTTCAAAAATATCCATCATTATATTTAATTTTTTTATGATGTTTGGCGTAACGCACGGGACTTTATGCACGCTGTATTGCATATCATTTGGATCTACTGTCGCACACCTCCCCCTCGATTCGATCCTGAGACTGTTTGCCTAGCCAAGGAGGTTATACCTCTCCTCACTGACCACAAGAGCTAACTGAGTTTGGTATTATATTTACTAATTAAAAAGATTAATTAAAATTAATAGGGGATATCTAGGTAAATACAAGAGTTGTCCTTTGGTTTTCCTAATTACAACAACTCTTAAATGTATTGAGTATCTAAAAATGAGGTATTGAAAAATAGACTTTGTTTGCATTATTCATTCATTGAAAAATGAACAAATTTTGGCTACAAGTATCTTTTAATCTTTTTAATCTATTCTACTATATAATGCCAAAAGTAGGCTTCACCGTGAAAGTTTTATCGAAAATTTTCACCGAGAGCATAATATTTTTTTTAATTTGCAATAAAAGCATCAAACTTTCGAAAATTTTCGTAAAAGCATCAAAACGTCCTTACAAAGGGCTTTTTGAGTTTTTCCGTCAAATATTATTAACACCGTTAACGGAAAAAAAAAAAAAAAAAAAAAAATATATATATATATATATATATATATATATATATATATATATATATAACGCCCATTGGAAGGACGTTTTATAATTTTTATAAATATTTTAAACCTCTCTCCTCTCTCCTAACACTCACGAAAAAAAAAATTAAATAAAGCTAAAACGTCCTTACAAAGGGCGTTTTACAATTTTGTTATTATTAAATAAAGCGGAAATCTTCTCCCGCTCGTTTCTGAATTTAAAAAAAAAAAATTTAAGGGAAAACGCCCTTAAAAAGGGCGTTTTTCCTAAGAAAAACGCCATTCTTAAGGACGTTTTCCCTTAAAATATTATTATTATTATTTTTTTATTCGGCAGACTACTCTCTCCCCTCTGCTCTCCCGCTCCCCTCTCCTCTCTCCCTCTCCCTCTCCCTCTCCCTCTCCGATCCGCTCTTCTCTCTCCGCTTTCCTCTCTCCCTGTCCCTCTCCACTCCCTTCTCCGCTCTCCGCTCCCCTCTCCGCTCTCCTCTCTCCCTCTCCCTCTCCCTCTCCTCTCTCCTCTCTCCCTCTCCGCTCCGCTCCCCTCTCTCCTCTCTCCCTCTCCCTCTCCCTCTCCCCGCTCTCCCTCTCCCTCTCCGCTCCCCTCTCCGCTCCCCTCTCCGCTCTCCGCTCTCCTCTCTCCTCTCTCCCTCTCCCTCTCCCCTCCCCGCTCCTCTCTCCAGCTCCTCTCTCCTCTCTCCTCTCTCTCTCCCCTCTTCGCTCATTCCCTCCCACCCGTGACCCTCATTCCCTCCCACCCGTGACCCTCATTCCCACCCACTTCCCAGCCGTGACTCTTTTCTCCTTGTCTTTTTCTCCTTGTCTTATTCCCATGTGAATCCGTGAATATGAATGGGAATCCGTGAATGTGAATGTGAATGCGAATCCGTGAATGTAAATCCATCCGTAAATGTGAACCCGTGAAATATTTTGTCATGTCATGTATTAAAATACCTATAAGAACGTTCTTCACAGAAGGAGAGTCTCACAGAAGAGAAGAAAGGAAATTCTTCACAGAGTCTCACATAAAAAAGGAAAAAATTCTTCACAGAAGGAGAGTTTCACAAATATACAGATGGCTTCTCAAAATGACGGACGCATACTCGGTGGACCTACAACTCCGGCAATTCAACGTGAACGAGAGTCTCACATTTCTAGTCTGGTTTTTACAGGACCGGTAATGTAACCCCTAGATAAATAATATTATTGTTGTTAAGTGAATTATATTGTACTAACGATATATATATATTATAGCGTTATGATTATCCAGATATAAAATTAAGAGAGCATGGTGAATGGCGGGCATCATGGGAGTTGACTGAAGCACAAAATATCTTGGTGGAGGCTTTTGGTTTTCACTATGTTGACGCTATACGAATGAAGCGTCACGATAGAGACCTGATATTAAGTATCGTTGAGCGATGGTGGCCAACACGCAACATATTTCAGTTACCCTTCGGGGAGATGACGATCACGTTAGCAGACGTGGCACAGATTCTAGGATTACCTATCGACGGTAATCCTATATATTTCGACGAAAAATTAGAAGCAAAACAGCTCATCAGAGAATACCTCGGTGTGGAGCCCCCCTCTGACATGGGACAAACCAGCACTGTCAAACTCACTTGGCTCCGGTCAACTTTCATGCATGTTGATCATATCGGCTCTACAAAAGTTCCTGTCGATAATTCGCGGGTAATTATTTACATGTATTAATTATTGTTAATATTTATTTAATATAAATGGTATGAATATTCAATTATATTTTCAGGTGATATGTTGCACCAGAGCTTACTTATTGTGTCTATGCGGTGCTTTTTTATTCCCCGACGCTACGGGAAATATGGTCAACGTACGACTGCTTCCATTTTTGGCAGACATTCATTCCTACACAAGACACGCATGGAGTGTAGCAGTGTTAGCAAATTTATACCGCTCTATGACGTCTTTTGTGAGTAAGGTATCACAGGGTAGAACCGCCAAAAATATAAGTGGATGTCTAATACTTATACAGGTATGAATAAAAATGAATAATATATGTTATATTTATTTGTATCTTATTTGTGTTCTTCTTTGTAGTTTTGGTGTTACGAGCACTTCGAGATTGGTAGACCAATTAGTATATATAGCGCTGAGGTTCCAGTATGGCCAGCAGGCATTCGCTGGATTACTGGAAATACATATTATATACATTGTATGACCAAAGTGATATCTCTTTACCGGCATCAATTTGACACATTAACCGCCTATGAGGTTAGTATATAATTATTAAATTAAAATTTAAAAATATATTATTGTGGCTACCATTTATTACTTGTTGAATGTCAAATAGGTTGTTTGGCAACCTTTAAGTGTGGCAGAAGGTGTGAGAGATGGTGAACGTGCCCGCAGTCTCCATAGGTATTATATCATGTACAACGGATCTATCATGTTTCATCCAGCGGATCGTGTTATGCGACAGTTCGGACTGAAACAGATGATACCCCTGGAGCCTTTGGCTTCTAGCAGTACAAAATCAAATATGGAAGAGCGGGTGCGAATGTATATGATTGGTTGGGATTCCAGATTTATCACGCATAGCGTGGAACACATGTCTGAATTGATGACATCGGCGGCAGATGGTAAGTTAAGAAATATTTTAAATAAATAATACGGTATTATATCTTATATATCATTTTGTGTTAACATTTTACAGTGGAGGGTACTGCCGATTTTCTACGTTGGTATGGATGCCCCCTAGTGCAAAATAGGAGGTATCAATTTGAAGAAGCTCGGTTCCAGCCACGAGCTTTAGATGATCTGAGCTTGCGTGATAGGAGGGCACGTGATGCTCTAGTGGTATGTGTTCTTATTTGCATAAAATATCATCTTTATATATGTTACTTTATATTGATTGAGTGTGGATTTAAATATTCAGGCGGAGACACTGGCTGATATAGCTGAGGATCCCGAAAGAGATCCAGAAGGCATTATAGGGACAACTGTACAATATATGCACGCACCACTCAGTCCCTATTTTACTCCACTCGATATACCTGACAGCCATCCAGTAGGCTTCGTGAGACAGAGGCAGGCACGTCCTCGTAGGACAGGTGCACGAGGAGCTGGTTCGAGCAATACAGAGGCACAAGTTTTACAGGTTGGTGAGGGAACATCCCAGCCTTACGCTGGCATGTCACAACCTTATGTTGGCATGCCACAACATTATGAGGGATATTTCCAGCCTTACACTGGCAGGCCACAGCATGACAGTGACACATCCCAGAGTTACGAGACTACATCCCAAAGCAACGATGACACACCGCAGGGTGCATCTCAACAATGGGATTGAAATTATTACATGCAGGAGAGTGGCACTTCGTTGTTGAATACAAAAAAAGTAGGAAAAGTTTGGAAAAACTGTTCGCATTCCACGAATTAATCCTTTCTGTTTATCAGATATAAATGAAATACTATCCCAACGTTCAAAATAACTTTCGAAAGATATTTTCAAACAGTTTAAAAACCATGTCCACGACTCAGTATTTTCATTCTCAGCAACACAATAAGCGATAGGATATAGTTGATAGTTTGGATCGTGGGCACAAGCAACAAATAAATTACCTTGGAATCTAGATGTAAGAAAAGTAGCATCAATGCTAATAACAGGTAAACAACCACTTAAGAAACCATCCATACAAGCCTTGAAACAAATAAATATTCTTTGAAAGATATTATTTTCTACAGTTTTTAAAAAACATTTGCTACCGGAATTTGTTTCCATAATTGTAAAATAATATTTCTCAAGACTACCGTACGCATCAACGTAACTGCCATTAATATCAGATAATGCAAGTTCCCTAGCTCTCCAAGCTTTGGAATATGTAATATGTATCCGATGTTCTCTAAGTATATCGTGTAAAATGTGTGCCGGACTATACGAGTTGTTATCTCTAATTTTACTAATTATTTTATTTCTTACCCATGCGGTGGTGGCTAGTGGATGATGCCCTCCTGTAAATCCACCTAAACATGAATGTCTACCTTCAAATGTACGAATTTTAAATGTACTACCATCACTAATAGCTTTAGCGTATACTCTCCAACAACAGTTTGGAGAATCACAAGTATACACAATTCTTTGATGATTATTATGTTTAGATGAATAACTAAATTTATATGTAATTGCTAGGTCGCTAATAAAATTACGAAAATCCTTAGGAGAATCAAAATGTCTGCCAATAAATAATTCGGGAATGCAACCATGTACATTAGCATCATTATCATCTAAATAGTAATCTAAATTTTTAACCAAATTATCACTGTTTTCATCGTCAACATCATTATTTTCTGTATCAGAGTTACTCTCAGTGTGATTTATACAACTATGACCAACATTAAAATCTTGGTTATCATTAAAATGTTCACTAGTTGATATGATAGTTGTGTCGATATTTACTTGTGATGGGATGATGTAAATTTTAATACAAGCTGAAACTAAATTACTTTGAACAATAAAATTCCATGTTTCTTCATAATCTACTATTATCAATGCATCTTCATAAAACCACCTTATTGTAAATTCATAACTTATGCAAAAACGATCAGAAATTGTACTACGCAAGCTAGCTAAAGTAATATTTTTATAAGTGGTTATAAGATGAGTATTACCTCCATGGTAAGATATTCCATCTAGTATACCTCCATGGTAGCAAATTATTACTAAATTTTGATCCATAGTAAAAACTTTCGTCTAAATTAAGACTTACAAAAGTTTATCAGGAAAAATGGTAGCAGAATAGAGATAAAAATTTCTTCTGACTTCGATTTAAGATAAATAGGATAAGAGAGAGTGGATGACATATAACTCATAAGTTTGGCATATATATAGAAAGTAAATCTATCCGTTAGAATATAAACGTTAGCCCTACTCCTACTACTACTATCTACTTTCCTAGCATAATAACGTTACCTATTTTAGCTATCTACTTCCCTAGCATAATAACGTTACCTATTTTAGCTATTGTCCTACTGCTACTACTACTGCTACTGCTACTACTACTATCTACTTCATAGCATAATAACGTTACCTACTTTACACGTAGTTCTATCTAATTTACTAGGAAGGAGAGAGAAATGAGAGTGATAAAAGAGAGAGAGAGAGTAAATGTGTGAAGAGAGAGTAAATGTGTGAAGAGAGAGAGAGTAAATGTGTGAAGAGAGAGAGAGTGAAGTAAAAAAATCAGAAGATATATATATATATATATATATATATATATATATATATATATATATATATATATATATATATATATATATATATATATATATTACTTTGCTAAGAGAAGAGAATATATATATATATATATATATATATATATATATATATATATATATTACTTTGACTAGGACAGAGGAGAAGAGAGGATAGGAGAGAGAGAGAGAGGAGAGAGAGAGGAGAAGAGAGGATAGGAGAGAGAGAGAGAGAGAAGAGAGAGAGAGGAGAGAGAGGGGAGCGGGCGGACAGGAGAGAGGAGAGAGAGGAGAGAAGAGAGAAGAGAGAGGAGAGAGGGGAGAGAGAGGAGAGAGAGGAGAGAAAGATATTAAAATAAATTAAAAATATAAAATGCCCTTTGTAAGGGCGTTTTACCTTTTTTTTATTTTTTATTTTAATGTCAAATTTTAACCGTTAACGGAGTTAACGGAAAAGTATAAAACGCCCTTAGAAAGGGCGTTTTAATGCTTTTGTTGTAAATTTGGAAACTTTTATGCTTTTTTTATAAATATAGTAAACTTTTGTGCTCTGACTGAAATTTTTTAAAGTTTTATTTCCAAAAATATCATTCATTATTTTACTAATTAAAAAGATTAATTAAAATTAATAGGGGATATTTATTCTACTATATAATGCCAAAAGTAATCTTCACCGTGAAAGTTTTATTTCCAAAAATATCCCTCATTATATTACTTTATTTTTTACGATGTCTGGTGTAACGCACGAGACCTTGTGCATGCTGCATTGCATGTCATTTGGGCCTACTGTCCCACACCTCCCCCGTAGTTCGATCCTGAGACTGTTCGTCTAGCCAATGAGGTTATACCTCTCCTCATTGACCACAAGAGCCAACTGAGTTCGGTATTATATTTACTAATTAAAAAGATTAATTAAAATATTTAGGTGATATCTAGGTAAATACAAGAGTTGTCCTTTAGTATTCCTAATTACAACAACTCTTAAATGTATTGAGTATCTAAAAATGAGGCATTGAAAAATAGACTTTGTTTACATCATTGATTCATTGGAAAATGAACAAATTTTGACTACAAGTGTCTTTTAATCTTTTAAATCTATTCTACTATATAATGCCAAAAGTAGGCTTCACCGTGAAAGTTTTATTTTCAAAAATATTCTTCATTATATTTAATATTTAAAAAGATTAATTAAAATTAATAGGGGATATCTATTTTACTATATAATGCCAAAAGTAGTCTTCATCGTGAAAGTTTTATTTCCAAAAATATCCTTCATTATATTTACTATTTATTTATTTTGCGATATCTGGCGTAACACACGGGACTTTGTGTACGCTGCATTGGATGTCATTTGGGCCTATTGTCCCACACCTCCCCTGCGGTTCGATCCTGTGACTGTTCGCCTAGCCAAGGAGGTTATACCTCTCCTCACTGACCACAAGAGCCAACTGAGTTTGGTATTATATTTACTAATTAAAAAAACTAATTAAAATTAATAGGGGATATCTAGGTAAATACAAGAGTTGTCATTTGGTATTCCTAATTACAACAACTCTTAAATGTATTGTGTATCTAAAAATGAGGCATTGAAAAATAGACTTTGTTTGCATCATTCATTCATTGAAAAATGAACAAATTTTGACTAAAAGTATCTTTTAATCTATTCTACTATATAATGTCAAAAGTAAGCTTCACCGTGAAAGTTTTATTTCCAAAAATATCCTTCATATTATTTACTAATTAAAAGATTAATTAAAATTAATAGGGGATATCTATTTTACTATATAATGCCAAAAGTAATTTTCAATGTGAAAGTTTTAATTCCAAAAATATCCTTTATTATATTTACTATTTTTTTTGTGATGTCTGGCGTAACGCACGGGACTTTATGCACACTGCATTGCATGTCATTTCGGCCTCCTACTGTTCCACACCTCACCCACGGTTCGATCCTGAGACTGTTCGCCTAGCCAAGGAGGTTATATCTCTCCTCACTGACCACAAGAGCCAACTGAGTTTGGTATTATATTTACTAACTAAAAAGATTAATTAAAATTAATAGGGGATATCTAGGTAAATATAAGAGTTGTCCTTTGGTATTCCTAATTACAACAACTCTTAAATGTATTGAGTATCTAAAAATGAGGCATTAAAAATTAGACTTGTTTACATCATTCATTCATTAAAAAATAAATAAATTTTGACTACAAGTGTCTTTCAATCTTTTTAATCTATTCTACTATATAATGCCAAAAGTAGGCTTCACCGTGAAAGTTTTATTTTCAAAAATATCTTTCATTATATTTACTAACTAAAAAGATTAATTAAAATTAATAGGAGAAATCTATTCAACTATATAATGCAAAAAGTAGTCTTCACCATGAAAGTTTTATTTTCAAAATTATCCTTCATTATATTTTCTATTTATTTATTTATTTTTGTGATGTACGACATAACGCATGAGACTTTTTGCATGCTGCATTGGATGTTATTTGGGCCTACTGTCCCACACCTCCCTCGCAGTTCGATCCTTAGACCATTCGCCTCTAGCCAA
Organism: Iris macrosiphon; assembly: GCA_036927795.1. Taxonomy (NCBI): domain Eukaryota; kingdom Viridiplantae; phylum Streptophyta; class Magnoliopsida; order Asparagales; family Iridaceae; genus Iris; species Iris macrosiphon. The sequence goes on along the minus strand of JAYESA010000003.1, from coordinate 104,247,345 downwards.
GGAGGTTATACCTCTCCTCACTGACCATAAGAGCCAACTGAGTTCGGTATTATATTTACTAATTAAGAAGATTAATTAAAATTAATAGAGGATATCTAGGTAATTAGAAGAGTGGTCCTTTGATATTCCTAATTACAACAACTCTTAAATGTATTGAGTATATAAAAATGAGGCATTAAAAAATAGACTTTGTTTGCATTATTCATTCATTGAAAGTGAACAAATTTTGACTACAAGTGTCTTTTAATCTTTCTAATATATTCTACTATACAATGGCAAAAATAGGCTTCACCGTGAAAGTTTTATTTCCAAAAATATTCTTCATTATATTTACTAATTAAAAAGTTTAATTAAAATTAGTAGGGGATATCTAGGTAAATACAAGAGTTGTCCTTAGGTATTCATAATTACAAAAACTCTTAAATGTATTGAGTATCTAAAAATGAGGCATTGAAAAATAGACTTTGTTTGCATCATTCATTCATTGGAAAATAAACAAATTTTGACTACAAGTATCTTTTAATCTTTTTAATCTATTCTACTATATAATGTCAAAAGTAGGCTTCACCGTGAATATTTTATTTCCAAAAATATCCTTCATTATATTTACTAATTAAAAAGATTAATTAAAATTAATAGGGGATATCTATGCTACTATATAATGCTAAAAGTAATCTTCACCGTGAAAGTTTTATTCCAAAAAATATCCTTCATTATATTTACTATTTTTTTTGCGATGTCTGGCGTAACGCACGGGACTTTGTGCACATTGCATGTTATTTGGGCCTACTGTCCCACACCTTTCCCGCGGTTTGATCCTGAGACCATTCGCCTAGCCAAGACCTATCATCACTGACCACAAGAGCCAACTAAGTTCGATATTATATTTACTAATTAACAAGATTAATTAAAATTAATAGAGAATATCTAGGTAAATACAAGAGTTATCCTTTGATATTCCTAATTACAACAACTCTTAAATGTATTGAGTATCTAAAAATGAGGCATTGAAAAATAGACTTTGTTTGCATCGTTCATTCATTGGAAAGTGAACAAATTTTGACTACAAGTGTCTTTTAATCTTTCTAATCTATTTTACTATATAATGGCAAAAGTAGGCTTTACCGTAGAGGTTTTATTTTCAAAAATATCCTTCATTATATTTACTAATTAAAAAGATTAATTGAAATTAATATGGGATATCTAGTTAAATACAAGAGTTGTCCTTTGGTATTCCTAATTATAACAACTCTTAAATATATTGAGTATCTAAAAACGAGGCATTGAAAAATAGACTTTGTTTGCATCATTTCATTCATTGAAAAGTGAACAAATTTTGACTACGAGTGTCTTTTAATATTTCTAATAATAAATACGTGCAACACACGTACATATATGCTAGTTTCGGTAAAGCGAGACCTGGTGTACTGTGTTTTAGTTGGTTTAAAGTACAATTATCACATTGGTTTAGCGACGATCCTCTTGGTCTAAAAATGCAAAATTATAGTATCATTTTTGTTCATGCATACATTGGTCTCTGTATGGTCATTGCGAGCTATTTATTGGCAGCGGAGTCCATACATGTTCTCTTATTATATCCAGGGCCGGTCCAGGGGATTAAGTTGTCCTATCCGGAGCTAATTTTGGATGTTTCTTGATCCTTATTGTGGATCGGTTCAGGGGGTCATTCTGTAAGAACCCTAATTCTGAAAACCGTATTCCTATATTATTATTAATTATGTAATTTATTATTTATAGTAATTATGAGCTAAAATAGAGAAAATAGAATTTCCTATTTAATCAAACCCAAAACCCGCAAACAGTTAACCATCCTTCCCGCCTATATTTTACCATGCGTAAACAGCAACAGCTCATCACCCCGCGTATATTTTACTGCACGTAAACAACAACAGCAGTAACAAAACCACCGCCTATATATTTTCTCCGCGCGTAAAACTCCTCAACAACAGCAGTTCACCCCGCGTAAATTCTTCCTTTCACCGTGCGTAAAACCCAAAACACAACCCATTGAGAGAAGAAAATATCAACAGCAGAAGCAAAACTCAATTTTACTTTGCTTTGCTTTTCCACACGTGTAAGCTTCTCATTCCACCACTCCTTAAACACTATTATTACTAAATACCCCTCAACCGAAACCATAACCAATGAAAAGAAAGAAACAGCAGCGGCAGTAGTTTTAGTTTTCTTAAACACTAAGTTTTTCCACCGCCTCTTATTCTCTATATATATCTATGCAATACACCCCAAAACCCTAAACCTCACTACTTGAACTTAACACTGTTTTGGACGTGCTATACAGAACTTTTGCTCGGCAAGTATACCTTGCCATTGAACTGAATTTACATTCCATATGATGCATGCATATTTATTTCTGTTTATTTAGTTCAATTATTGCTATATAAATTATACGTCCAAGGAAACTTGGGTGCAACGACGATGTCGTCGTACCATATATTTATTTCTGTAGATTTTGGACCTACTTTATGAGACCACCCCATTATTATGAGGCATTCTATATTTCATTGGCAGTGACACAGTTATTACATGAGTTTTAAGTCTCATATAGATCACGGACTACGTGACAGGTCTGGCCTCCTGTATGTATAAGTCGTGCGTTAGGGATGACTGCTGATAGAAACTTTGTATGCTAGTAGACCTGGCAGTTATTTAGAGGTTTTATCGTGTCATGGATGTGGCATGCTTAGAGCATGGAATGGAAGAACAACAAGTAAGATATTTGGGCTCCTTTGTACTCTCCTTATATGTAACCCGTACGCTCCACCGGAGATACGCGAGATAACCCCTATACTACTTGGAGGCCTCTGTCGTTCAAAAGACGACATGCTTTATAGGCCTCTGATTCTCCAAAGAGAACCATGCCAATCCTATTTATGGCCAGATAGTCCACATGTTGGAAAGTTGTTCTCAAATTGCATTCACTTAGACGGTTAGGCGACCCCTTGGATGTTTATATTTTAGTACTTTATTGGCATGATTATATGTATCTTGTTACGTCCATCTGAGGACCTGGTCCCTTTTCAGATATGGACGAGTAGGAGTACCCACAGGAGTACGGACCTGGACCTGACACTACGTACCTGATTGAGGAGGACTTACCCTCAGACTATTTGTGATTTGTTCCACAGTTTTAATATTTTGCAGCTATTTCAGTATAGTCATTTTGTAATAGATTTGTTTCCACCCGACTATCAGACTTGATACACATCTTGATATTTAGTTATATTCCAGCTCTTTATTTCTACTTTTATTTGTGCTGTGGATGAGATATAGATTGTGTATGACTTGTTGTGACAGTATATTACCACTAGTGGATTGCATATTCATTTACATCGTACGTGTGTATATAATTTCCATATATTGTAGTTCGTATACATACGGCTGGGCGTGTTACATATTCCTAGTCCTACGTATTTTAGGACTGGGGCGTGACACATTCATTTTCCCGATTATGGATGGTCCCTCCATAAGTGGAGAGAAGAGTGTTGGTGTTCCCAAGGTTCATTCACCTTGGGAGAAAGACTTTTGTCTTTTAGAGTTCCCAAGGTTAATGAACCTTGGATGAAACAATCTTGGAGGAGAAGCTACCATCCTCATGAATCTATATAAGGAGAAAGTTTGGAAGATATTTATGTGATCCTTCCTTGGTCCTCTTTCTTGCTCCTTGGTGTTGCTCCTCTTGTGGTGCTCTCCTCGGGTGCTTCTTCAACAAAGTGTGTCCATACTTGTGTATGAGAGAAAAGAGTTTTGTGAGTCTTGAGTGTATCCCAGAGAGATTGTAACTTGTAATCTCACTATTCTTAGTGGAAAAAGAAAGAAAAGAACTATAGTTGTCCGAGGACGTATGCATATTGCTGAATCTCGTTAATTCTATTTGTGTTCTATTTTTCTCTCTTGACAATCCATAGCTTTCGCATTCTGCGTGAGAGCTCGATTATAAGATATTACTTTCACACTCTGTGTGTGAAAGTCATCTCCATTCCAACAAGTGGTATCAGAGCATACCCAATAACTGGTATCAGAGCCACACAAGCTTGTTGATCGTGATGGCGGAATCACTTCTACCTCCTCAACCATGATCAAGCTCACATCTTCAAACTATTCCATATGGAGGCCACAGATGGAAGATATCCTCTATTGCAAGGATCTGTATAAAGTTCTACTCTGCAATGGACAAAAGCTAGAAGAAAAAAATGACAAAGATTAGACCATTCTAAATCGAAAAGCTATTGGAGAGATCCGTCCATGGATCGACCAAACCATCTTTCACCATGTTTCTAAAGAAACTGACGCTCATCAAATGTTGAAAAAATTAACATCAATGTACGAGCAAGAGACTCCTCAAAACGAAGCGTCACTCATTCGACGTTTGGTGAACCTGAAATACATAGATGGACGAAGTGTTTCTGAACACTTGAGTAATTTTCAAGTGTCACGACCCACACCCAGTATGAGGAAACGAGTACTTGGGTACGTCCAGCCTACGCCGTAACATCGACGGTAGAACGATGTCTAAGTCAACATTGCTATCTAAATATCTCACACAATATATATATGGTACCTGTCAATGATATCTCGACTTCAATTGGAGGACAATATGATGGTCTAATTATAATTGATACTCAAACATGATATAAAACTAAAGGAAGATAAAGACACGATATTGAATAGAAGAAAGAGTCACCAAGTCACAATACAATACATCCAAGACTAAAAGTCTAGCTACAACACAAATCTCAAACATACATATATATATATATATATATATATATATATATATATATATATATATATACATACGCCAAAAGTCTAAACTGAGACCTCTACAATATAATAATAGAATTAGCTAAGTCGTCTCAGTAGCTGGAACTAGATCCTCAATCGGCTCGCCATCATATGACCATAATAGGTGGGACAATTCTCCTCTAAGAAAATATCTGAAAAATATATCCAGTTAGGATTGGAGCGAAGTAAAACCCAATAGCAGTTCAAATTAATTGATAAAGACTATAAAATAGTTATAGTAAGTAATATTTGATGAACAAGGAAAGAAATAAATCAGAGAATAACATACAGTCACAGTTCATTTAAGAAAGAAGAAAAGATAAGCATGGTGAATCAAGAATGTATGGTAATAAAGGCTGTAAATAAAATGAGAACTAAACTAAAATATATATGATGTGAGTCCGGCAAGTATAATGTGATGCCAGCAAGAAAGTGACTAAACTAGAGTATTTTGAATACCGCTTTCGACATGTAAACGGCTAGGGGTAATACGGCTCATCGCACGTGAGGTGTGCGACTGCTATCTTTCCAGATTAGACCAGTAGGGGGTGATTCCAGATTTTGGGAATATTTACATGTCTACTAAGATATTTTCTCGTTCGACTAGTATAAATAAATCCATTTCCCGATACAAATTAAGTATGAGGCCAGCCAAATAAAAGTAAATGATGCCAGTAAAGACTCATGAAGTAGAGGCCAGACAAGTATGACACATGTGTCGTATGAGAGTGAATCCATATAATACTAATTCGTGTATCCATAGTGTCGAGGAATCAGGTAAAACAATATTATAGACCAGAATTATAGTAGATATCAAATAATGGAAACTATTAGAGAATATACTCGCCTGGTATCTCGTGTAAAAAGTCAAATAGTATCTGTATCAGTGCCTCAAGGACCTAAATATGAAATATTAAGTTAAAATAGTATTTTGTAATCATAAACATGTTATACTAGCTTGCAACTAGGTCTCTAAGTCATTTCTAAGTTAGATTAAGTCAAACTAGGTCATACTAGGTCACACTCCAATTCGGGTCCTAACTAGCTTCTATGTTGCTTTCTAGAGTCATACTAGCTAATACTAGATTACTACCAAGTTGTCTCTAAGGTTCTAGGTCATATCGTATTAGTATGGCTATTAAGTAACTATATACTAGATATATAATTTATCTAACCCATATACACTAGTATCCTATAGTATCTTACTAGTATCACATAGTATTTTTAGCTATACACATAATATCCTAACTTACTTTGGTACCTTGAGATACCTCAAAACCAGTACCTAACCTAATACCCACGCCCTAATATCTTAACGTATACATATATATACCTTAACTGTATATATTAGTATCAATCTTTAGTCTATAACTTATTACCTAATATCCTAGTGTCCAGACTAATACTTAACTAATACTATTACCCAACACACCCAACTACATAATACTTACCCTCTCTTGAAACTAAATATCTTGATATCAATACTCGTATTACATGAATACCCCTCCACCTAAATAACTTGATACTCTCCCTGAACACTACTCAAATTCTCATACCTACACTAGTGCCCAGGTAATATACCCACACCACACAACATACACTAACTGACACACTTTACTCACATAATTTTACATGGACACACCCCAAAATAACCTTACTTATCTATTCTTAACTAGCACCCCTCACACTTACTCTCAAATACCTGACACCTTACCCATCTCCAATACCTGCACTAACTTCTCACTTGCCCTCACTTGATACTAAGTATCTCTTGGTATCAAGACACTACACTGCTTACACACAACTATAACACTTAACTTAAAGCACAACACACATATTAATCTACTTCCTAACTATTATCATGATACCTCATACTAGTATTACATCAATACCTCACTTACCTTATCCCACACTCACCCCTATGTATAGAAATATGTGGATTTCTACATACTAACACTGCATTACTGCAGAAGTTGGAAGCTCATCCATGTCAATATTTTTTTATATGATAACTTCAAATCACAGAACCCCAAGTCTGGCTCGAATATGATACTGAAACTGAGTTTCCCCTTTAAACAACTACCTGCAGCAACCTCATGACCTAACCCCAGGTACTTCCCCCTCCTCTAATTTGACCTGCAGTCCTCCCCTTCCTTGTTGCACCCTTGCACTAAGTCAAAACATGGCAGCAGCAACTCTGATCTGCACCCCACACAAGCAATAACAACAGCATAATTACTTCACCAACCTGACCAATGCCCTTCATTCCAACACCAAAACAACAACAACAACAAATAGCAGTAACAACAAGTTGTTGTATAACCTTTTTCCCTTTCTTCTTCACAAACAACTACATCTATAACAACAACAACAACAACAACAACAACAACAACTACGACAACAACAACTATATCTAACCCGAACTGTATAGCAAGCACGGAGCCTGCAAATGGAGTGCAAACTTACCTTGTTAACTGCAAAATATGGTAGCTAGTGCACCAATGCACTGCTACAGCTGCTGCATTCACCACCCCCAAATTATCAACCTCACTCTCACTTGACTATGCACACATCTCTACTAATCCCACACTAAAACAAACCCACTCACTGTCATGCCCCGATTTTGCCCAATCGATAATCGTCCCCCGGGCGTGATGCCGTGCACGCGTAGGGTACGCGTGCACAAGGCCTAGGCATAATGATAATCTTTAGAATACATGGAACAAAGTATGCAAATAAGATAACACATATTGAGGCATAGAAAAGTTTTCTTTTATTGATAATGAACATCTGATTACAGACTCTTGACCCAAAAGCGATAATGATGCTACACGGGCTTACAACTTGGATACAAAATGAGATAGTCATTCCATACATCACATCCTTTACTAAAACTTCAAAATGATATAGACACCTGCTGGCGAAGCTATCGCCTTGCCTCAGAGCTGCATATAAGGGTTGTGCGGCCTCCGAGTGCTTTGTACAACTTTCCAAAAGTTACGAACGGGTACGTCGAGTTTTGGATCGGTTGGGGAAAGAAAGCTTCAGCTCCTCGCCGCGTCGCTCGGGCTCGGAAAACCTGCTGCAACGAGAGTCAGTACTTTAAAAAGTACCGGTGAGGGCGAGCTAACCCAACTAACCAAATCTAGAGTTGTTTATATGAAGCATGCAAGTTATTGTAGGCTTTCTATCTTGCCTTAGTTTATTTTACATGCAAGCATTGAGTATGCATTTACAGAAACAAATATGCCACCATTAGGTGACTTTTACCTTCCCGTCTGAATTGCCTGCACAATACTTACCATGTCCTTCCCTGCCACGATGACATTATTAGTTTTAGCAAGCAATGCAGAAATATGTATATATTGGGTCATGGCATATCATTGCCACCTTGGACAATAGCTACAGTAAGACGGTGACCCTTGCAGCTCGGGTAGCAAGCCCCGCTACAAGGCATCCCGCATTACCCGTGCTAGGCTCGCTAGCTTAGCTATCCGAGTTTCGCCCGGAACGAATCGGCCCCAGTGCCCCGGGCACCGTTCGCAGGAACTAAACCTTGTGCACAAGTTGTCCGACCGAACCACGCATTGACACTAAGTTAATAAAGCAAGCATTTTCAAGCCAACTGAATGTATATATCAACTTTAGCACAATGCTTATGGCATAGTCTACTTGTCCAAGTGAATGTATTTCAATTTTTTTGCACAATACATCTGTACAGTTATATAGAACAAGTTCTAGCTACAACTGAAACATGAATATATATATATATATATATATATATATATTTGTATAACGGACAAGCACGCATCAATGTGATCGTTTGAGAATTCTAGGTGACAAGCATTATAAGTGTTTCAAGTCTAACTCTTCTTTCATTTGACTCAATTTATTCTTATTATGATATCATTGGAGCGGGATGCACAAATAAGCCAATTTATTAAGAGTGAAGACTTGGAAGAAGGGTGCTAATCAAAGTAAAGTCACTCACAAGTTGGTAAACTATGAGAGAAAAGGGGAGAACTTCAAGACTCCGTTCGTACGTCGTCTACCTGATCACCTGTACGCACCAACAGATGATCAATATCTCCTTCTTCGGTCTCCAAGGTTTGATACGGAATACGAAATCCTAAGAACGAAGGCAATAAAATCCATTGAAACCATTCAAGAAAATGCAAGTCAATAAACCAACAAGAAAGCAACCAAGCGGCATCGAAAACGGGCAAGAAAACCAATGCAACGGAAATGCCCCTCTCGACTCTGCCGTCGAGTCATTCCTTGAGGCACGATCCGTTGAATATGGGACCTGATTCCGAAGAAACCAATCCATAACGAGGAAAGGATCTTGATTCAATCTATCCCGATCGAACGGTACTAAGTATTTCTTGGCCGCGCTCCCCGAATAGGGGGAACGGGGCATTACATCATAACCATCTAATAGAAAGTTTCGTCCTCAAAACTTAGGAATATAACCTACCCTGAAGGAATAATGAGGGAAACCTTTCTCTCATATCAGATTCAAGTTCCCACATCGATTCTTCGATCGAGTGGTTTCGCCAAAGGACGCGCACTAGTGATACTGCCCGATTCTGTAACTACTTTTCCTTATGCTCCAAGATCTGAACGGGCTCTTTGACGTACGACAAGTCCACCTACAGATCTAACTGACCAAAGTCTACCACATGGTTCAGGTCATGCACATACTTTCTAAGCTGATATACATAAAAAATATCGTGCACTTCTGATAGGGCTGGCGGTAATACAATTTGATAGGCAACTGAAGTGACTCATTTGAGAATTTCAAACGGGCCAACAAATCTCGGACTTAACTTCCCCTTTACCCCGAATCTTGTCACTCCTCGCATGGGTAAGACTTTTAAGAATACGTGGTCACCCTCCTGGAACTCAAGGGGGCGACGACGAACATCGACATAGCTCTTCTGCCGACTTTGTGTTATCTTTAACCGCTCTCGGATCAACCGAACCTTTTGGACTATTTTTTCAACCAGTTCCGGCCCAAGGATTTGCCTCTCTCCAACTTTATTCCAGCAGATCGGTGACCTACACTTCCGCCCATACAGAGCCGCGTATGGAGCCATTTGGATGCTAGACTGATAATTGTTGTTGTATGCAAATTCGGCCAGCGACAGGTAGACGTCCCAACTTGACTTCGAATCGATTGCGCAGAGGCACAGCATATCTTCTAGTACCTGATTCATCCGTTCTGTTTGGCCGTCTGTTTGGGGATGGTAGGCTGAGCTGAACTTAAACTTGGTCTCCATCGACGACTGAAGGCTTTTCCAGAAATGTGAGATGAACCGTCCGTCCCGATCTGATACTATGGAAACTGGCACTCCGTGCAGCCGGACTATCTCATCAAGGTTGGTCTGGGTGAGGCGATCGGTGCTCCAAGTACTTTTTATGGCAATAAAGTGTGCAGACTTGGTTAACCGGTTGACGATGACCCAGATTACGTCGTTCCCCCCGTTGCGTCCTCGGTAGGCCAACAATGAAGTCCATGCTTATGTTCTCCCACTTCCATTTCGGGATAGCAAGATTCTGTATTTCTTTGTCCGGCCCTTGATGCTCTGCTTTCACCCTCTGACAGGTTATGCATTTTGACACAAAGAGTCTCACATCTTTCTTTATGTCGTGCCACCAAAATATAGTACGAAGGTCTTTATACATTTTTGTGCTCCCGGGATGGATTGTATAGGCTGCATAGTGAGCTTCCGCAAGGATCTCCTTTCTGAGTTCTGAGTCGTTGGGGACGCATAGCCTTCCCTTCACTCGTAATACCCTATTTTCATCTACTGCAAAGTCTTTTGCCTTCTCCCTAGAATCTGCTCCCGCATTGTTCTAATGAATGGGTCGTCCCTCTGAGTAGATGTGACCCTCTCTATCAGGTTAGATACAAATTGTATCTGAGCAACCCGTGCGCCGCAATATCGAATTCGGAGTTCAATGCCCAACTCTTCCAAGTCCCTTTGTAACCTGCTATCAACGGACAGGGATCCCGCAAAGACCCGACTCAACGCATCCGCTACCACATTACCCTTACCAGGAGTATAGTCTATCGTCAAGTCGTAATCCTTTATCACTTCTATCCAACACCGCTTTCGTAGGTTCAGATCCGCCTGGGTGAATAAGTACTTTAAACTCTTGTGATCGGTATAAATTCGGCAAGGCACTCCATAAAGGTAGTGTCGGCACAACTTCAGTCTGAACATAATTGCTACTAGTTCAAGATCATGCGTGGAATAATTCTTTTTGTGCTTTTTCAGTTGTCTGGATGCATAGGCTATCATCCTATCATGTTGCATAAGTACACACCCTAAGTCCTGCCCTGACGCGTCGCTGAAGATTTGGAATCCCGAGGTCTCATCAGGTAGTGCAAGTAATGGGGCAGAGGTGAGGCGATGCTTTAACTCTTGAAACAAAGTTTCGCAGTCGGCGGACCACTCAAACGCGACTCCCTTCTGAGTGAGGCGAGTAAGAGGTAAGTCTAGTTTGGAAAAATCTTTTACGAATCGTCTGTAGTAGCCCGCTAGCCCAAGAAAGCTTTGAATTTTACTAACGGATGCAGGTCGCTTCCACTCGACGATGGCCTCCACCTTCTTTGGATCGACTGAAATGCCTCCCGCATAAATGATGTACCTCAAGGAAAGATACACCGCTCAGCCAAAATTCGTACTTACTCATTTTCGCATATAACTTGTTGTCCCAAAGGGTCTGTAGCATGGTCCGCAAGTGCTCTGCATGCTCCATCCCATTCTTCGAGTACACCAAGATATCATCGATGAACACTACTACAAAGCTACGAACCAACGATTCCATCAATGTCTCCAGTAGGTGCGCGGATAGCTCCGTTGATTTCGTTATCTATTCAATCTCCGAGATACGGCCGAAACACATGGTTCATTAAACCCATAAAGGCAGCAGGGAAATTGGTCAACCCGAATAGAATTACCAAAAACTCATAGTGGCCGAAGCGAGTGCGAAAGGCTGACTTCGGCACATCGTCCGGCTTAATCTTGAGCTGATGGTAACCCGAGCGGAGATCAATTTTCGAGAACACTGTTGCATCTTGTAATTGATCAAAGAGATCGTCTATTCTGGAGAGGGGGTACTTATTTCAGACAGTAGCCTTGTTCAATTATCGATAGTCGATGCAGAGACGCATCGAACCATCCTTTTTCTTAACAAACAACACATGCGCACCCCATGGAGACACACTCGGGCGGATGTATCCACGATCTAGCAACTCTTGCAACTGAATCTTTAACTCCTTTATCTCCGTTGGTGCCATTCGACACGGAGTTTTAGAAATTGGTCGGGTTTTTGGAAATGTATCGATAGTAAACTCTATCTCTCGATCGGGCGGCATGCCGGGCAACTCGTCTGGAAACACATCAAGAAAATCCGTCACAACGGGAATGGATTCAATGTTTGCCCAATCTTGTCGAGTGTCTCTAATGGACACCAAGTACCCTACACAGTCGGAGTGAATCATCCGTCGAGCAGACATTGTTGAGATCACCATGCAGGTATTTGACGCTTTTGACTGTGGACTGCACGAATAACAAAATTTGATCTCTCCATGTAAAACCCCTAATTTCAAAAACCGTATTAACTATTTAATTGATTTATAGTATTTATTAGATAATTAGAAGAAATAGAATTTACTGGATTTTTATTTCTAGGTGATTATGTAATAGAGGATTTATGGAGTAACGCATAATTTTACCTTAATTTATTCCATGTAGGAGATCTTGTGGACGGTTGATAGATTTATTGTATACACTAATATAAATTTCTAAAATTATATATATATATATATATATATATATATATATATATATATATATATATATATAAATTTTATTAAAAGAAAATAGAAATGAATAAGAATAAGAAAAAGAAAAAGAAATGGTAAAGGAAAAGAAAAAGAATAAAAGAAAAAGAAAGAAAGAAAAAAAAAGAATAACTAAAACCTAAACCCTAAATCCCCTTAACCGCTTTCCCCTCCTAAAGCCTGCAACTACCCGGCCAGTAACTCACCCCCCCCGCTGTATTGAGAAACCCCCCCCCCCACGCGAGTCTTTACCCCCCTTCTCTCATTCTCTCTCTCTCTATATATATATATTTACTTTCAACAAAACCCTAACCTAAATATCCACTCTAAACCCGCCGCCGACCACCTACTCAACTCCGCCGCCGCCAGAGGAGCACAGCACCGCCGCAAGCCGCCCGTCGCTCGCCGCCCGAGACCCGCGCATGCCGCACAGAAATTTGACAGCAGCGAAGCCCTGTTCACACGCTGATTCTCGCTCCATCGCTCGACCAAATTCGATCCCGTCTTCACCGGTATGTTCACGACATATCCCTCTTTATATTTCGTAATTTAGTTTCATCCGAACAGCACGCAACCCTAGGTGAAATTCGAAGCCAACTTTAGGGAAAAACCATATTTTTGAATAGCAAAAAACTGTCCCATCGACCCATGTTCAAGGACTCGTATCTCCCACCACAGAGATCCAAATTTAGATTTTCTTCTTGCTATGTGAAGACTACCTAACCGAGATTATTTTCTTTTAATTAGATTAATTTATTCGGTGTTATATGCAGAATTAAATTAGGTTGAAAATCCAGAAAAACCTGTTTTTAAGATAAAAATTTGTGATACGGAGTGCACCCCGCCAAATAGGACTGCCCCGTCGCATACAAATTACACCTAAAGGCGCGTATGGTATGTCCAGACGTGTGAGCTTTCACGGAAACTGATTTGGACGTGTGTGCGTGTCAGAATTACCCCGTATCCGTGAAAAGTCCCCGTATTGTAACTTTTGTAAAATCTCGCGCCATTTAGCGTACGCTCGTCAGAATGCGGGAAAACTTGTGCCACTGGACTCGGAATATCGCACTAGTCCTGTGACCCAATTTTTACTCAATTCTGAGACAGTTGACCAAGCCGCCTATTTGCGGGCCCTACGGTTGATTTTTTGGGCGAATTTGTGTTCAGCTCACCGGAATCCAAAATTGGACGTACCGTTGAGTTCGTTTTGACGTTTAAATTTGGTTTGACATATAATTTGTCCCTTTTAGAGACTTTTATCTCTGGCACATTTTTTGGTACAAAGTGGGCCACATGTAGACCCCACTTTGACCCAAAATTACCGTTTTGCTCCTGTGTCCAAATTGGACGAAAGGGTAGTGTTTTCTAGCTAACTCGCTTATTCTGAAAACGTTGGTAATATTTATTTCAGCATCTGGAGACGTTCATTCTGAGGCCGTAGTTTCTACTCATGTGTGCGTGACATCTGGACGTTACACTTTGCAGCTCCCTTGCCAGACAAGATACCTTGCCAAATTGCTTACAGTACTTTGCATGCTTATTATATTTCTATATATTTATTGTATGTGTATTTTTTTCAGTCATTACTATATATTATATATGTTGACACACACTTGACACCTAGTATCATGGGAGGAGAGGACAATCAGTAGGCGTATAGGCTATAACCACTCTGGTAAACCGTAGTAACTAGCACGCACTATGGTAGTCATGTCCGATGGTCGCTACCTCCGTGGTATGTCGGCTGATGGTGTCACGATGGTCGCTATCCCAGTGGTATGACGACTGATGATGTTCCTGACATGTGTGTGAGTTGTGAGATTTAGATCGAGTAACCTACCCATGCCCATACGTTGAAAAGTTGTCCTCATTATGTATTTCATATAGATTATCTTGTACATCGTACTTACATATTTTCTACCTATTATGCATGTTTACTGTATTCAAATTGGCATGCTTCTATGTATCTTGTTACGTCCCTCTGAGGACCTGGTTCCTTTCCAGGTGTAGACGATCTTGACTATTCGCAGGAGCACGAATCAGGACTTACTACTTATCTCTTCCGAGGAGGTCTTACCTTCTGAGCATCTTTGATTATCTCTAGCGATGGATCGCTTCGCTGATACCTTTATATCATCATCTTATTTTATATTGGAGATTTTATACTCCTCTCTCATTTTAGTATTGATATAGTCATTCGTAGTGGATTTGTCTCCACCCGACTATTATTTTGGATTATTCAGACTCATTATTCTAGTTTAGTTATTTCTTTTCTATGACTTGTTGTGTGGATGAGATTAGTATATCTGTGACTTGTGACACTATATATACCACATGTGAGTTTATATTCATATTACAGCGTACGTGTGTATTATGGTATCCATATATTGGAGCTGCCATATACATACGGCTGGCTTGCTTACGTGTTCCTAGTCCTACATATTTTGGGACTGGGACGTGACATATTTTTGTGGTGGCCCATGCAGGTCAAGAGCATATTGTCTTGGTTACATCATTATATCGAGCAAGCCTGCACATAGGATTAGAATATAGGATCTCATCCACTTAATTATCACTTCCCTTGATTTCGTTTCGCATTCTTATTTGATTGCTTGCATTGCATCTTACTTGATCCCTTCTCAACGTCAATCTTATCTTTTTTTTTCCTGCTTGATAGGGGTTAGGAAGGTGCCTTGTACTAGGTATATACAGTCTAGTATTCAATAACACTATTAGTTAAATTTTTGTAAGTTTGGTAGTATGCCTCATAACCTAGTAACACATAGTCCTATTGTCCCATTAATAAAGTGTAATTGAATGACACCAACTATAGACTTGCATAAAAAGATAGTGTTTATCTAGACTATAGAACTTTAGTGATTATCTAGACTGTAGAACTTATAGGCCCATAGCCCCATTTGGTTGACTTTAAGACTTAGACAAGAAATTTGTATGGCAACTGTAGAGGCACAACACCGATCTTCTTGGTGAACTTAAATTATTCTGTACCTTCCTTCATCATAATCAAGCATACTCGTATTTTTACTACCTCGACTTATGCTGCTATTATAGCCTAGTTTTGCAAGCTTATTCTTTTATTAAGCTTGTTCATGACATATGTATTATTGGGGGCCCACACTAATACATTGTCTAAATCAGAATTGGTGCATTATGGTTTGATCAACCTTAGTGCGCTTGGTTCGATCTTTGTATCACTACTTTATGTGGATTGAGATATAGTTGACTCAACTTGTTAGACGAATATACTTACCCTTTAGACTGGTCAGAGCATATCATGTCAGGTACATGACTATTCTGATGTGAATATGCGAATAAGAACTTACCCAAAATAAGATTTCAATCCACAAAACTGCCTTGGCAACTCCCTTTCGAATTCTCTAATCTCTTCGAATCTCGTACTTGTATTATATCACCTCCTCCTTGGATTCTTTATTGTTGTTTTCTGTCTTCCCCTATTTCGGAAAGACGAACGTTCATGATTAGTATAAGTTTGATACACGGAGAGTACTAGATATACCCCATAGGCTAAGCACTCATTATGACAAATATAGGAGAGCAGACACAGGAAGTCGTAGATACATGTACTACCTTAGTTATATTTGTCATTTCATACTCATGATCCCCTTTATGACACGGGATCTTAGGTGCATAGTAGACGTAAAATTAATATTCTACCCAGATGGCATACACGCGATGCCAATAGATGACGCAAGTAGCAGTAGTAGTATTCTTCTCCTATCACCATCTCGCCCCTTGGGGTGGCTCATCTTCTCTTCTATATCCATTCCTTATTTCGTGCTTAATTCTTCCTATCATAGTCATATCCTTTTGTGCCATTATGAACTGTTTGAATTACTTCAACCTCGCCCTTATTTTGTTAGTTAAAAACATAAATAGTTTAGTAAATGATTAATAACTAAAAGATGAGTACATAATGATAACCCTGACGTATATGCCCTATATAGCAATATTTGTATCCTCTTATTATTTTTAAAAACATGTATAATATCCCTTAGTCTAATAGAAATTAGTTGGATTGTTGAAATAGTTCATACCCCTCATAGATTTATAAAGTTAGTCAACACCTTAGTTGTTGTCCTAAAACTTAGACTAAGCTTAAGAAGGAGTTGAAGGCACTTGTTACGAACTGACAACTATGACAATTCGTTGGCGAAGTAGCGACAGCTGCAGCTAGACCGTTATAGTAGAGTAGTCGAAGTATTTACAGACATACTGGCCAGGTAGCATGGCAGTATTAGACTATGATACTGGACGATTATAAAGAAAAATCATGGTTATGAGATTCCAGACAGGTATCCCAAGATTCTTGACCCAATAAATAAATTTGTCATACCCCCTAGTCAATAGCCTCAAGAGACTTTGACTATTAGTAGAATTCTTGTAAGTTGGGTAGCATAGACGAGTTAGAGGATAATAGAATAGGGTATGGACAATAAATGAGGAAGTGTTAGAATAACAGATCATGATTTTTAGGAAGCACTGCTAGATAGCAATGTAGTATAATAGCTATAGGGATTATTATGAATATGGGTTAGTGTCAATTTCGAGGACAAAATTTTTGTAAGTTGGGTAGAATGTAAAACCCCTAATTTCAAAAACCGTATTAACTATTTAATTAATTATTTAATTAATTTATAGTATTTATTAGCTAATTAGAATAAATAAAATTTACTAAATTTTTATTTCTAGGTGATTATGTAATAGATGATTTATGGAGTGACGCGTAATTTTACCTTAATTTTTCCATGTAGGAGAGCATGTGGACGGTTGATAAATTTATATATGCACTAATATAAATTTCTAGAATTATATATATATATATATATATATATATATATATATATATATATATATATATATATATATATATATATATATATATATATATATATAAAGTTTATTAAAAGAAAAAGAAAAAGAAAAGAATAAGAAAAAGAAAAAGAAAAAGAAAAAGAAATGGTAAACGAAAAAGAAAAGAAAAAGAATAAAAGAAAAAGAAAGAAAGAAAAAAAGAATAACTAAAACCTAAATCCCCTTAACCCCTTTCCCCTCCTAAAGCCAGCAACTACCCGGCCCAGTAACTCACCCCCCCCCACTGTACTGAGAAACCTCCCCCACCCCCCCCCCCCCCCGCGCGAGTCTTCACCCCCCTTCTCTCATTCTCTCTCTCTCTCTCTCTCTATTTACTTTCAACAAAACCCTAACCCTAAATCTCCACTCTAAACCTGCCGCCGACCACCTCCTCGACTCCGCCGCAACCGGAGGAGCCCAGCACCGCCGCAAGCCGCTCGCCGCTCGCCGCGCGAGACCCGCCTACGTCGCACCGAAATTCGATAGCAGCGAATCCCTGTTCACACGTCGATTCTCGCTCCATCGCTCGACCAAATTCGACCCCGTCTTCACCGGTATGCTCACGACATATCCCTTTCTAAATTCCGTAATTTAGTTTCCTCCGAACAGCGTGCAACCCTAGGTAAAAATCGATACCAACTTTAGAAAAAAATCACGTTTTTGAACTGCAGAAAACTGTCCCATCGACCCATGTTCAAGGACTCGTATCTCCCACCACAGAGATCCAAATTTAGATTTTCTTCTTGCTATATGAAGACTACCTAACCAAGATTATTTCTTGTCAATTAGATTAATTTATTCGGTGTTTTATGTAGAATTAAATTAGGTTAAAAATCCAAAAAACCTGTTTTTAAGATAAAAAATTTCTGATACGGAGCTCGCCCCGCCAAACAGGACCGTCCCATCGTGCACCAATTATACCAAAAGGCGCGTATGGTGTGTCCAGACGTGTGGGCTTTCGCGAAAACTGATTTGGACGTGTGTGCGCGTCGGAATTACCCCGTATCCGTAAAAAGTCTTAGTATCGCAACTTTTGCAAAATCCTGCGCCATTTAGAGTACACTTGTCAGAATACGACGAAACTTGCACCACTGGACTCGCAGTATCGCACTAGTCCAGTGACCCAATTTTCATGCAATTCTGAGACAGTTGACCAAGCCGCCTATTTGCGGGCCCTACAGTTGACTTTTTTGGCGAATTTGTGTTCGGCTCACCGAAATCAAAAATTGGATGTACCGTTGAGTTCGTATTGACGTTTAGATTTGGTTTGACCTATAATTTGTCCCTTTTAGAGACCTTTATTCCTGGCACACTTTTCGGTGCATAGTGGGCCACATGTAGACCCCACTTTGACCCAAAATTACCGTTTTGCTCCTGTGTCCAAATTGGACGAAAGGGTAGTGTTTTCTAGCTATCTCGCTTATTCTGGAAACATTGGTGATGGTTATTTCAGCATCCGGAGACGTTAATTCTGAGGCCGTAGTTTCTACTCCTGTGTGCGTGACATCTGGACGTTACACTTTGCAGCTTCCTTGCCAGGCAAGATACCTTACCAAATTGCTTACAGTACTTTGCATGCTTATTATATTTCTGTATATTTATTGCATGTGTGTTTTCTTTCAGTAATTACTATATATTATACATGTTGACACACACTTGACACCTAGTATCATGGGAGGGGAGGACAATCAGTAAGCGTATGGGCTATAACTACTATGGTAAACCGTAGTAACTAGCACACACTATGGTAGTCGTGTCTGATGGTCGCTACCCCCGCGGTATGTCGGCTGATGGTGTCACGATGGTCGCTACCCCCGCGGTATGACGACTGATGATGTTCTTGACGTGTGTGTGAGTTGTGAGATTTAGATCGAGTAGCCTACCCATGCCCATACGTCAAAAAGTTGTCCTCATTATGCATTTTATATAGATTATCTTGTACAGTGTACTTACATATTTTCTACCTATTATGCATGTTTACTGTATTCAAATTGGCATGCTTCTATGTATCTTGTTACGTCCCTCTGAGGACCTGGTCCCTTTTCCGGTGTAGACGATCTTGACTATTCGCAGGAGCATGGATCAGGACTTACTACTTATCTCTTCTGTAAACCCTCTCACCCAAAATTAGGCCTACTTGGCTTAGATAGTAAAATCAGGGCTAGTTTGTATCCAATTGGAAATAGGACACAGCTTTTTATTTAATTTTACAGTAATTAAATCACGTAGCGCACCTTACCGTTGCTTCAACAATTGGAGCACTACACTAGCCATTGCCTTCCTAAAACTTCACATCCTTGTCCTAGACATGCCCGCCTTCTAATCTGACCTTTGTGTAACTCATAAATATGTTTCCTTGTGCTTCATTTTAGTCGCACAACATTCGTCGCAGACGTTTATTTTTAATTCTATATAATTCTAACTTTGTATCTTTGTGCGTTCCAATCAAAATTGGAGACACAATCTTGAGCCGTTTCGTACAACCTAATTTATGATAATATTCTATTCTGAGTTTCCTATGTCCATGACCCTTGTGTCCCACCCAAATTTTAATCCCATGTACTTCTAATTAATTCCAGAACACCTTGCGCATTAATTTTAATTAATTTAATCCAATTTCTATCTTTGTGCAATTTTCTAATTATTGGGCGCTTTTATGCAAAAATACATTAAGGTGTCCACACCATTGGACAATACCTGAAGAAACCCTTTTTTTTCCTTCACATGATTTTTTCATAATTTTTCGGAATGTGCAACGCATAAACATCGTCCCCTCATTTGAACCTAGTCTTGCATTTTAAACAATGCAAATTGGAGCCTCCAAACATCCCCATGTGAGCCAAGACCCAATCCCAAGATATTGACCAAGGCCCAATCCCAAAGATGTTGACCAAGCCAAGTTTCTAGGTCAAACCAACCCCACTTTTTCATATATAAATACACATTTCCCTTATTTTCACCTAAACCTAAAGAAACTACACAGCCAACTTCCTCCCCAACCTTACCGAGCACCCCGTTGGAGCCGCCATGTCCGGCCACCCAGTGCTCGACCGGAGCCGACCCCTTCGCCTGAGCCGCTGTGCTCAACTCCACCCTGCTGAACGCTTGCACGACCACCTTCCTCGACTGAACTCCTCCCCGAGTCTCCGGTGATCACCTCGACCACCACCACCACTTCCCTGTCATCCTCTCTTTGTTCGGGACCCGACTTCTCCGTGTCATCCTCTCCTCGCCGGAGTCGACTGCACCATCACTACCGACCACTGTCCTCTCCCCCGCTCCCTGCCATCACCAGTCTCCCATCGTCGACTTCGTCTCCTCTGCCTGGACTTCTTCGGACCAGCCCGGCCAGTCCCCCACCGGCTCCTCTCCGCTGAACCGCCTTGCCACCACCATGGTTCATCCTCTTCCCCCGCCGAGCCACCCATGCCAGCACCACCACACCACCAGCACGACCCGCCTGCCCGACCTCCTTCCCCGCAGAGAACTACCACTCCCCGTCGGACTCCAGCAGTCTCCGGCCAGACCTCCATAACCACCACGAATTCCTCTTCCCTGTCCTCCTCCCTTCTCGACCCCCTTGCTGGAATTCCCTTGGCCGGACTCTGACAGCCAACATCTCATCATCATCATCTTCACCATCACCACAACTCACCATCATCATCATCATCATCATCATCATCATTATCTTCACTATTACCATCATCATCATCTCATCATCGTCATCATCATCATCATCATCTCATCATCGTTATCATCATCCATATCATCATCCTCATTATCGTCGTCATCATCATCATCGCCTCAATCATCGTCACCCTTGTCGTCATCGTCGTCAACCTCATCGCCATCATCATCGTGCCTATGCGCGCACCCCGAGGTACGAACCTCTCCCGTCTTCTCCTTTTTATGTGTGTTCGTGTGTGTGCCAGTAGGACATTAGTATTGCTTTACCACAGTCAGTTGACATCGGACCTTGAGTCAGTGAACCCAACTCGTATATGCGTACGTATGCGTACGCGTATACTGTTCAATTTAGTATATGTATATTTAGTTATTCATTAGCATATTATTAATTGATATATATATTTATGTACATATTTAATATCTGTATTCAAATAGGTATATAAATAAATTATTGGTTATATTATTATATAATTATATGGATATATATGTAAGTAAATGCTAATTGATAATTATGACTAGATATGTATTTATATTATGCGACCCTAGGACACTGTGGACTGTCCCGTACTTACCTTGACTTTGTGACCTGAATATTCGGGAATTGTCTGCCTTGTGTACACCGACGTACTGGCAATAGAGGTGTTAGTTTGACTGTCTGATTGTGCGCAGTATTTGAAGATGCAACACCCGCGTAATTCAACGTGCAGTTGACCATGTTAGTTGAACCGTGTTACCCCTAGTGTACCCCCTGAGTCCAGTGTAAATATGGTTGTGTATGTGCTAGTGTAATGACTAATGATTTTATTGTATTATATTATATGTAAATAGGATATTGGATTTGTTCTGTGCGACTTCTGGAGCAGGTTATTGGTACATCACAGTTTTCTTGCCAGGCAAGTATACCTTGCCATTGTACTGTTATTCTTATTCCATATGTTGCATGCATCTTTATTTTTTATCATTAGTTCATATATTTTAACTGCTATATATAAAATGCGCATCCAAGGAAACTTGGGTACAACGACAGTGTCGTCGTGATTATTTTTATTATGTATATGCATTGACCTTGTTTATGAGACTGCCCCATTATCATGTAGCATCATTAGGTTTTTTTGGCCGCGACACAGTTGTTACACGAGTGTGAGTCTCATATAGATCACGGACTGCGTGACAGGTCTGGCCTCTTGTACGTATGGGTCGTGCGTTAGGGATAACTGCTGATAGAAACTTTGTATGCTAGAGGACTTAGCAGTTATTAGTAGTCCATGGACATAGCCTATTGTAGTATAGTGGTCTAATCCTTGTCCTTGTTTGGTTGCAGGATTGGGCTATTGTACTAAAGATAGGCTATGAACCAAATCGTGTCATAGATGTGACATGCTTAGAGCATGGGGTGGGGAGAACAACAAGTAAGACATTTGGGCTCCTTTGTACTTTTCTTGTGTAACCCGTATGCTCCGTCGGAGATGCGCGATCATAATGACCACTATATATTATATATTATCAGGCGGCTTCTGCCGTTCAAAAGACGACATGCTTTGTAGGCCCTTAGATCTCAAGAGAACCATGCCAATCCCATTTTAGCCAGATAGCCCACTTGTTGGAAAGTTGTTCTCAAACTGCATTCACATAGACGGTTAGGTGACCCATTGGATATTTATTTCAGTACTCTATTGGCATGCTTCTATGTATCTTGTTATGTCCCTCTGAGGACCTGGTCCCTTTCCAGGTGTAGATGTTCATAAGTATTCGCGAGAGTGCAGATCCGGACTGGTTACTTATATTTGCGAGGAGGTCTTCTCTTCGAGCCCCGTGATTGTTAGTTGATATTTTTATATTGTGTTTGTTATGTTATACTTTTATATTCGAGTTGGTAGTGGATTTGTTTCCATCCAACTATCATCTTTAGATACTTTGTATTGAGATCTATTTTCATAGATACTGGTTATTTATTTATATTCGATTTTCTGTGGATGAGATTTAGATTATGCTTGTGACTTGATATAGTTTATACCACTTATGGATTTATCATTCATATTATAGCGTACGCATGTGTTATGATTTCCATATATTGGAGTTGCCATATACATGCGACTGGCATGCTTACGTGTCCTAGTCCTACGTATCTTGGGACTGGGGCGTGACATCTTCCGAGGAGGTATTACCTTCTGAGCATCTTTGATTATCTCTAGCGATGGATCGCTTTGCTGATACCTTTATATCATCATCTTATTTTATATTAGATATTTTATACTCCTCTCTCATTTTAGTATTGATATAGTCATTGGTAGTGAATTTGTCTCCACCCGACTATTATTTTGGATTATTCAGACTCATTATTCTAGTTTAGTTATTTCTTTTCTATGACTTGTTGTGTGGATGAGATTAGTATATCTATGACTTGTGAGACTATATATACCACATGTGAGTTTATATTCATATTACAGCGTACGTTTGTATTATGGTATCCATATATTGGAGCTGCCATATACATACAGCTGGCATGCTTATGTGTTCCTAGTCCTACGTATTTTGGGACTGGGGCGTGATACTCCAGAAAGACGAAACACGACTTTCTTCTCCGCACAATCGATAGTAGCTGAGCAAGCGCCAAGCCAATCCATTTCCAGAATGATATCGTAGTCCCCTATGTCTAGAACTATCGCATCCAGTGACAATTTCCTTTCTCCGATATAAATACAGCCGTCACGACAAACTGAATCGACAGGCAAGCTCGTGCCTGACGGGGTACTAACGCTAAGCCTTAGGCCTAACGAGGTCTGAATGAATTTGTGTTCTCTAGCAAAGTTTGTTGATACAAAACTATATATTGCACCAGAATCAAATAGCACTCGAGCAGGTACATTATTGAATAGCAACATACCTGACACTACGGTATTCGAGGCAAGCGCCTCGTCTCTCGTCAAGGTATAAACTTGGCCCCCATTGTTTGGATGACGCTCTTGTTGTTGCGCAGCCCGATTCGCTTGGGGTCCTTGAACAAAATTTTACTGCTTTGTACGGCATTGAGGGACTCGGTTTGGACGATCAAGATAGTCTCGAGCATAATGACCCAGCCGACCACAATTGAAGCATCCCTGATTTCGACATTCGCTAGCCTGGTGCCCTGTACGGTTGTATTTTGTACAGCGCTGCCCCTGATTTTCCCCCGGATTATTGCCCTAGTTGCCGCCATTATTTGGACGCTTGTTAGCGTTGTTTCCTCCTGTATTACTAGAGCGCTTGTGATGAAAATGTTGCACAACACCGGCAGTAGTGGAAGGATATTGCGGCTCCAGGACAAGGGCATGGTTAAGGACTTCCCTCATCGTCTTGTATTGTGGAGCGACTACGTACGCGTGAATGGAAGGTCGCAGACCGCCTTCAAATCGCCTGGCTTGACTTGCTGCATTGGGCAGATAAGAACTAGCAAACTTGGCCAACTGATTAAATTCTGTGGCATACTGTTTCACTGTCATCGTTCCTCATTGTAGACGTACGAAATTGTTCTCTTTCAGACGACAAATGGTTGGGGGGATAAACTCTTCTTCGAATGCGCCACGGAAGGTGGACCAAGGGATCGTCTCACCATCATCATCTGCAGAGAGAGATCTGCGGTGAACATCCCGTCAATCATGTGCGTTCATCCGAAGCTGGAGTTGGGCACATGCGACCTGCTTGTCATCGGGTACTTCTAGAAGCTTAAAGTGGTCTTCTAGCTCGGCCAACCAATCTAGCACCACAACAGGATCCTCCGTCCCTTGGAAGGACATGTTGCAGACCTTTTTAAAGTCGGCAAAGTCGAAGGCAGTCACATCCTTCTTCTTTGCGGTTCGAGGTATTTTGACTTCCTCTGTCGCTGGCTCCACCGGTGCCGCCACTGTTGTTGCGGATTGGTTAGAAGCCAAGGTCTGAATAATTTGTTGCATAGCGTCCACCTGCTTCTGCTGGATCTCGAATCGGGCTTCTAGATTTTTCTCGAACTTGTCCTGTCGGGCCTCATCCCTCTTTTGTTGTGCCTCTAGCATTTGCATCATTCGTTCGACCGGATCGACGGAGGGCGCAGGTCGTTGGCTCTCAGAACTAGCCGAAGTGCCAGAAGTACTTGCATCATCTTGCCCTGTTGCTTGTGTTTGTGCCATTCTTGCTGAAACAAGGAACTTACATCAGTCTCATAGAATATTACGGACTCATTGTATGGAACACATCTTATTTTGCACCAATCGATTTCAAGAGTTCAACTCGGAAGGGACATGTCATCTTAAGAAAACTTTTGACACGAGGTCAAAGGGTCTGAAGCTTTGTTCTGATACCAATATGTCACACCCCGATTTCGCCCAATCGATAATCGTCCCCCGGACGTGATATCGTGCACGCGTAGGGCGCGTGTGCACAAGGCCTAGGCATAATGATAATCTTTAGAACACATGCAAAAGAGTACGCAAATAAGATAACACACATTGAGGCATATAAAAGTTTTCTTTTATTGATAATGAACATCTGATTACAGACTCTTGACCCAAAAGTGATAAGGATGCCACACGGGCTTACAACTTGGATAAAAAATAAAGTATGCAAGTTATTGTAGACTTTCTGTTTATATGAAGTATGCAAGTTATTGTGGACTTTCTGTCACACCCCAATCTCCCGCAAGCTCAATAGTCCCTGCTGAACGTGAATCACCACGTTGCAGCTCTCCCGCAGGACAATCGTTCTCTTCGGGATGTGATGCCGTACGAGCCTGGAGTTGCGCTCGTACAAGGCGATATTGTCAAACACCAAAGTTATCATTGAAATGACCAAGTTGCAACGAATGTCAAGTATTGTGTACCAAGCACACATCAGAGTAAAACGCAACGAAGCTCTCGATAGGGTCCAAATAAAATGCCATGAAGGCGATGCCACGAAGGCGATGAAATACTCTTGCTCTTTCTCTAGCCCACAAAGGTACTTACAGTTCATACATCATGTCTCGTATATCCAAGCAGTGCCACTACGCCTGCGTACCTGAAATAATGCCCACAAACGTGGGTCAGTACACAGCCGTACTGGTGAGCGGGATAACCCACTCGTCTAAGCCGACACTAAGTAAATAGTGAATATAAATTGGTAAATGGTGATCTTTCTAGTTGAATCCTAGATTCATTTCATGGCATAGGGATGACATGTTAAGGAAAGCTGTAAAGCAGTATAAGCATGCAAGCATTCAACTCAAACCAATCGACAAGCAATTAAATAACCAACCCGAAGGATTCTAGCATGCAACCCGTCCTACTCAAGCCATCGTTTGAGCGATAACATAACGAACCATCAATCTTGCCTCAACATCCATCCTCAACCAAAACTTACAATCCAATCTCAAAGTGCACACTCTTGCCGAGGCAAGGTGGTCGTGCCTACACGAAGCACAAACCAACCAAAGTAAAGCAAGCCAACTCTTATCTATATGAAGTCACTGGCCAAGCCATAAAGGATATTGATCGGACTAATCAATAGCCAGTCCTACCCGATCCAGGGCTGGGCAGCTACTCCCTCCTGGTGGTATCGGAATACCAGCACCGCGCCCAAGACGCGATACCCATGTCTCCTCCATGGCCGAACGGTCCCGGTGCCCCGGAGTCCATCCCGTTCGAGAAAACGAAACCCTGTGCAACACAGGTTGTCCGTGACATGCAGACACCAAGTAGGTATGACGAGAGGATCGAACGTTCTCGCCCCACCAAGCGATCTTAGACTCGTTCAACCAAATATCCAACTGAAATATCCAACCAAAGAAACCATAACCATTCTTCCAACATATTGAATCTCAAGTTATGCTATAGGCACAATGCCGCTTCTCAACACAGTGTTTCAAATTGGGTACAATACCCCAACTCAGAACAAACCGGTGGCACAATGCCCCAACAGTGGCATAATGCCCCACTTGTGCCCCAATAGTGGCACAATGCCCCAACAGTGGCACAATACCCTCGTCGATGCAGTTGTTCGGTTTTGAACCACAACTGCTCGCTTTGCAAGACAAAGCGACCAAGTGATACTCGTACACGGATGCACGCTCGCGCGCCCAAATTCCTGATATTTCCAATGCCTCAATGTATCATTCCAACTGTCCAATCATAATCCCAATTATTCAACCAACTGCCTCAAGTAGTGTAATCCAACTATAGCTCCAACTATCCAACGCGAAAACCAATTCAAGCCACAATCCTATCCAAGCAAACGACGTACACTCTATGCACGCCTCAGTATAGTGATTCCCAAGTTTCAGCCCAAGTGTTCAAGCCTTTACGTGTTTTCCATATTATTAGGCATGAAGGAGTAGAGGAGAAGGGAAAAAGCCCACTCACAATGTTTGATCTCGTTAAGCATCCTTTCCTGCCGATACGGCCAATCCCTTGAACCTGTGGTCCGATGCAAAGCACGATCTACTCAACTGGTATGACCGTGCGAGCAGGCCATGCTCTCCAAATCATCCGACCGATCAAAATAAGGAAGACGACATTATCGCTCCCATCCAGCTATCTCAGTACTGTTCTGAACGAACACCTGATTTCCATCGAACTCCGCTAGCCATCTGCACATGAAACCAACTCAATCAATACTTCTTCCCAAAATCTAACAAATCAAATATAACCAGCATTTGTTTTATTCAATCCGACTCAGCGTAATGCACCGTGCGATTTTGGGGCGTTACACTTTCTATCTTGTCTTAGTTTATTTTACATGCAAGCATTGAGTATGCACTTTACAGAAACAAATATGCCACTATTCGGTGACTTTTACCTTCCTGTCTGAACTGCCTACACAATACTTACCATGTCCTTCCCTGCCACGAAGACATCATTAGTTTGAGCAAACAATGCAGAAATATGTATACATTGGATCATAGCATATCATTGCCACCGTGGACAATAGCTACAGTAAGACGGTGACCCTTGCAGCTCGGGTAGCAAGCCCCGCTACAAGGCCTCCCGCATTACCCGTGCTAGGCTCGCTAGCGTAGCTATCTGAGTTCCACCCGGAACGAATTGGCCCCAGTGCCCCGGGCACCGTTCGCAGGAACTAAACTTTGTGCACAAGTTGTCCGACCGAACCACGCATTGACACTAAGTTAATAAAGCAAGCATTTTCAAGCCAACTGAATGTATATATCAACTTTAGCACAATGCTTTGGCATAGTCTACTTGTCCAAGTGAACGCATTTTAATTTCTTTGCACAATACATCTGTACAGTTATATAGAACAAGTTCTAGTTACAACTGAAACATGAATATATATATAATTGCATAATGGACAAGCACGCATCAATGTGATCGTTTGAGAATTCTAGGTAACAAGCATTATAAGTGTTTCAAGTCTAACTCTTCTTTCATTTGACTCAATTTATTCTTATTATGATATCGTCGGAGCGGGATGCATAAATGAGCCAATTTATTAAGAGTGAAGACTTGGAAGAAGGGTGCTAATTGAAGTAAAGCCACTCACAAGTTGGTGAACTAGGAGAGAAAATGAGAGAACTTCAAGATTCCGCTCGCGCTTCATCTACGCGATCACCTGTATGCACCAACAGATGATCAATATCTCCTTCTTCGAGGTTCGATACGAAATACGAAATCCTAAGAACGAAGGTAATAAAATCCATCAAAACCGTTCAAGAAAACGCAAGTCAATAAACCAACAAGAAAGCAATCAAGCGGCATCGAAAACGGGCAAAAAAACCAATGCAACGGAAAGGGCCCTCTCGACTCTGCTGCCGAGTCCTTTCTTGAGGCACGATCCGTTGAATATGGGACCTGATTCCGAAAAAACCAATCCATAATGAGGAAAGGATCTTGATTCAATCTGTCCTGATCGAACGGTACTAAGTATTTCTTGGTCGTGCTCCCTGAATAGGGGGAACGGGGCATTACACTCACCCACATACTCAAAAGCCCATACCCAAGTGTTTACAAACACCGAAGTTCCAACACACAAGCCCAAGGTCTGTGCACTGCTTACCTGAACCTCCTGCACACAGAAAAAACTACTTCCCCACTGCACCATCTAACCCTTGCTAATTTGTGTATGAACACTACACCAAGTAAGTACAACTAATGAGTTGTTATCTGAGCTAAGATAGAATACTCTCCTATAACCTACTGCTGGTAAACCAATTTGGTGTGCTCAGTTACCAGGTCAGTGCATACAAATACTATGATACTAAGTATCATAGCACACACCCTAAGCACCACACCACTAGCAACACAACTCCTAAACATTGCCTCCTATTATACTCCCCTGATACTACTATCCACTCACATGAAACACCCCAAATCAAGATATACCAACACCTCACTACCGCATATCAAATATCAAAAATCTAATATGCACTCATGACACACACAAGATTTACATTAGGATACCCATATGATACTCTCCCAAACACCCTGGTATGATACTCTAACACAAAGAAATACTATATATACATATAATATAATATAAATTATGAAATATAATATCTAAATAGCTAATTATAATGCAAGTATTAGAGAATGACACATTAGGATGCCCAATATCTAAAAATACCAAAATTATACCCCCCTATCATGGAGTATCATGACACGGACTTTTCGTATCCATTGTGGACATGCACGCCCTCTCAAATCATAAATCATAACCTAAAATCACCTATGAGACATTCCTACAAACACCTAGTGGTCCAAATTCGGATTTTCTTTAATTTGGCTACAAAAGTCAATAAAACTTTCTCCATAGGTCTCCTATGAACCTAGTTCTTCTTCCTACGGGTAGTCCTTAGCCATAGATAGGTTTCTAGGGGTTTATTTTATCATTAAAACTAAAATGACAAGAGGGATAAGAGTTTTACCTATTGGGAGATGGATTCCCAATGTAAAGCACCATGGTGACACAATTACAATGAATGGACACCTCCCTCAAGCTAGCTTTCTTCTAATGCTTCTCTTGCTCCTCCAAGCTTCTTAGAATATGTTTGAAATGGTGGAATGAGGGTGGATTTGGTAGGGAAGGATTTGGAATAGAAGGAATTTTGGGGGGAAAATAAAATAAAATAAATTGGAAATAAAACTAGGGTGGAATGAAGAAGAAGAAGCTCTCCCCCTCTTCATATCGGTGGCTGGCCACTACCACATGCCCTAATTAAATGTAAAATGTCCAAATACCCCCTCCAATTAGTCATGAAGGTTTGGTAAAAAAGGGTTTAATTAAAGAAGGTTCCATTAACTAAAATAAGGGTTTACTAATATTCTTCTCTAATTAAAAGTGGTCAACCATGATTAACTAATTGGTTGCACTAAGTGGGTCATGACAAGTCTAGTTGGGTTTATTTAGGCTCACTATCAACTAGTCTAACTAATGGCTGACAACTAACCATAAACTATATTAAATATATTAATATACAAAATAATTTCAAATATTATGAAATAAAAATATAACAATAATAAATATATATTAAATGACAAAAATAACCCTTCCAGGAAAGTGGTAGTTACACCAAGAATTGGTAAATCAACTCTCAACCATCAATTTGGTGCTGGAAGATGAATTGTTGGCACTTTTGTTACTCAGTTCGCTGCCGGATAGTTGCAACACATTTATGGTTTCCTTAAGCAAATTTGCTCCTCAAGGCATCCTTACATCAACCTTAATGAATGACAGTTTATTGAATGAAGAAGCGAGGCAGAAAGAACAAGGGATATTAGCTGAGTCGGAGGCTCTTATTTCTGAGAATCGTGGAAGAAATCATCAAAGAAAATCTCACAACCGCGACCACTCTAAAGGAAGGCCAAGAGATTATTCTAGAGGCACTTCCAAATCAAGAAAGGAGATAGAATATTATCATTGTGGCCTTAAGGGTCACATGAAAAGAGAATGCATAAAACTCAAAAGAGATAAAAGAAATGAATCAAATGAGAAGAAAGAAACTAAAGACACAACTGCCACTACTTTAAAAGGTGATGAGATAATCATCATTTGTGATGATGGTCTTATTAATCTAACCTCTCAAGATTCATGCTGGATTATAGACTCTGGCGTATCATTCCATGTTACTTTTAAAAATGAATTCTTCATATCCTACACAAGCGGATACTTCAGAAATGTGAGGATGGGAAATAAAAATGTTTCTAAGATAGTGGAAAAAGGAGAAATAGCTCTTGAGACCAACGTTGACTGTCCCTTAAATCTCAAGAATGTAAGACATGTTCCAGACATGCGTCTCAGCCTTGATATCTACCGGCTTGCTAGATGATGAAGGCTACACTAATGTGTTTGGTGGAGGCAAATAGAAACTCAACAAAGGCTCCCTAGTTCTATCTAGAGGAAAGAAGGAGAACACACTCTATATGACATATGCTAAGATTAGCAATCAACATATTAATGTAGCAATCGACCAATCGGGATCAATAATTGGCTTATGGCACGAGCGATTGGGCTATATGAGTGTAAAGGGATTGCAAATTCTAGCCAAAAGAGAGGTATTGACCGGGTTGAAATCAAAAGGTACACCTCTTGAACCAGGCATTGATTGTTTGGCTGAAAAATAATATAGAGTTTTATTTTATTATAAAGCTGCAACTAGAAAACCCAACGTATTGGATGTTGTTTACTCTGATGTTTGTGGGCCTATGACTACTAACACTTGTAAACCCCCTCACCCAAAAATTAGTTATTTTAATATAATATTTAGAATTTTTTTTATTAATTAGGATTAAGTAAATAAAAGTATCATTTAAAAATATTTTTTGTAGCTTTGATTTTTAGGAGCACAATATTAGCCATTATCTCTAAATTTTTTTTATATGCATGATCTAGACGAGCCCATCTTCATTTATGATTATCATATCCCACTCAAACACATCTTCTTGTTCTCTATTTTTAATATAAAATATTTGGATCAAAAACTTAATTTCTAGCACCTACAGTGCAATCGTTGACCATTCCAATTTAAATTGGAGACCAAATTTTGACCAATTCTTTTGACCTAATGCATGGTCATGATCTAAACAAGGTTTAAAACATATATGATACCTGTGTCCCACTCTATTGAATCTTTATGTGCTATCTACCCTCAATAGTCACAAATGACCCATTTTCTAGTCAATCAGACAAACCTAGTCAAACTAAACTGCAACGACCCGAACCTGACCCAACTAAAAGTAGCTGGACTTAACCTAGGTTGACTAAGCTAGGTTTGACTATCCATATTAAACATTGTTTTAATTTTGGATAGCCATGGGTTTATTAAATCATTAGGGTGGAATGTGAAAGGGAAGGGGTTATAACTTGTGACCTTTCCTTACCCCATTGGTAACTCCTCATCATCAAAGCCTTAAATGTAATGCCCCGGTCCCGAAGGTCCCGATGAAGCCCCCATCGGGCGTGAATCACCGCACCGCGGCACTCCCGTGGGGTGTATTCTGTTTGCCATCGAGACGTGATGTTATGCAAGCCTGGGGTTGCACCCGCACAAGGCAACATCATTAGAGTTTTGGCTATCATCGAATCGATCGAGTACACAGCGGAGGGACAGTGTTAAAAATCCATCAGAGTAAATGGGGCAAAGATCAAGGCACAAGGTTATCTGAATTCAAGGTCATCGTTCCATACATTATGCACCTCTATACAAAAGCAGCTTAAAACATTGATACGGCTCAAGGCATCAAAACCAGATTTTCAGGTCCTGGGGATGAGGCACAATTATCGCTTCCATGGACGATCCAGCACCTACGAACAAGCAAACTGTTGGTGGGTCAGCACTTTGAAGAAAATACTGGTGAGTATAAAATCAACGAACAGAAACAACATTCACTAAAACCAACACTAAGTAATTATGTTATAAAATATTACATTACTAGTGATCTTTCTAGTTTTATCTAGGTTCGTTACACGCAGTACAGAAGCAGAGTCATATTACTTCTTTTGAAAATATCTTTGAAATCAGAGTTCATATTCGATATACAAGCAAGCAGGCAAGGCAAACAGTTCATGTACGATAAGCAAGTTCAATTACTAACTCTGGTGCGCAGCGTGTCTCGCGATTCATATCCATTTCTTTAAAGACTCTAGCATGCATCTAGTGGACTATCTTCTTATCTTCTCTCTCTTTCTCTTATCAACAATTATCATCTTATCGTTTGAACGAGATAGAAGCATATAAGAAAAATAAGACTTCTCTATGAAAGTATTTAATACAAGAGAGCATGTTCGATAGCATGAATATCACTTATTCAGTGATTCTTACCCTTTCGCTGAACGGTTATCCCTGCAACAGACATACAAGTTAGCAACATTTGTATATATATGAATAATATTCTATTTTCTGTCCGTCTCTGCATCAAACAGTTAGGTAAGCAAGAAGGCTGAATCCTAGCATGCGACCTAACTATATGATGGCCCATAAGTCTACTTCCTCATGATTAGAAGCGGTGTTATTATGGCCCAGCACTGACTAATATACTCGCTCATATACTAGCTGCTTTGACACGTGAACCAGCTACCTAATATATATGAATACCCCCTGACCGCGAGGACTTCTTTGTCTCAGGGTATTCTCTTTGATCCCCCCTAGGGCGAACGGTCCCCAGTGCCCTGGAAATCGGTCGTGGGATTATCCTTGTTCACAAGTTGTCTAAAGACCAATGCATGAAAGTAACTCTATCAGATAAACTCTATATGGATGCAACAGTTTAATAAACAAGCATATAGTCAATCTTTTCTCTTTTCTATGCGGACAAGCCGCCATCTCTATCTCTATGCGACTGTGTCGCACCCCAATTTTTGCTAAATCGATAATCGTCCACAAGGCGTGAAATCGTGCATGCTTAAGGCGCGCGTGCACAAGGCCTAGGCATAATGTTATACTTGTCAAGCCCCAGTCCTAAAATACGTAGGACTAGGAATACATAACATGCTAGCTACGCATTTGACCGAACTCTGGTCCGACTCGAATACATATAAGTTGTATTATAATGGTCACTATCAAAATAATCAAGTAAATATAAATATCTATGCCTCAATCCATAATGGACATAATACACAAGAATGAGCTACATGTGCTAAAGTCGGCCGCCCAGTAACACACAAACTCGAATAGACTCAAGAAAGAAATATGAGTCTATAAAACTAGGCTACATCAGCAGATGAATAAACAATATGAATAAATAATTATAACTCCGGTAGAAATGATATAAGTACCTGATACCAATGCCTGCAAGATAAGCAACTCCATCAGCAACTCCAAAGGCTCCATAATTGTCTATGCTGCAAAAATTGGCAGGGGACCAGGTCCTCAGAGGGACGTAAAAAGGTACAAGAAACAACATACCAAAAGTAAAACAGTCATACTCAAGGGTAAACTACTATAATCAACTATGTGATATGAAAATAAGAGTACGGTATCGTACCCCAGGCTGGTACTCACGTAAGATCCCAATGGACACTTTCGTAATCTAGCAGTACACTCAAGGCTCCGTATGGGGGAACCAGGAGGAAGATGTATATAGATAAATATAATACTTTAGATTCCGCATAGGGAACCTAAAGCCTAATACACATAAATAGTAATAGTAAAATATGCCCAGAGCATGATGAAGACTCTTCCCACCCAATGTAACCTCGCATCTCCATCAAGACACGCAAGATAATGACCTCTAACTATCAACACAAGTCATAGTCAATATGTACACTTATAATTACCACTATAGCATGCATCCTGTAGTCCTAACTAGAGTCCAAGTACCACGATCAAGTCGATAAAGACTCTGCCACATGAATATCGTGTCAAGTATCCTAGCGTATATCATACTTGGCAAAGCAAGCACGTAAAAATAGGATCGTGAAATCAATTCTCTAAGTGACGTTACACGACTACGCGTACGACGTCGACACCCGAATCTTGTTCGGACGTTAAACAATGTCTCACGGTACTAGGGTAAACACACACATCATACATATCAAATAACTATAATAACTAAATAAGATAATCAAGGCAAGGAACTGTGATACATCATGGCAAGGTACACTTACCTGGGTTCTGAACTCCTTCAACTACTCCTGGGAAAGTGGAATCAGCACGTAAACCTCCGGATGTTGAAACAAACATCACTAATATTCTTAGAATACTAGAAATATCTAGAATTGACTATCCATAAGTCCAATTTGGACACAGGGGCAAAATTGACAATTTTGGGTCAAAGTAGGGTCCACATGTGGCCCACTTTGCACCGTAAAACGTATCAAAGACAAAGTTCTACAAATTTTTTCAACTTAGTATTTACGAGTCTAGAACGACAATACGAACCCAACGGAATATCCAGAATTGGATTTCGATGAGCCGATCACAAAATTGCCAGTTATGTGGAACCGTTGAGCCCACAAAATAACGTTTCGTCAACGTTCTCAGAATCGAACCAAACTTGGGTCACAGGACCAGCATGACACTGCGAATCCGATGGCGCAAGTTTCGTTGCGAAAAGACAAGCACACACGAAGTTACGGTGAGTGTCTGAATAGGCGGATACGGTGTTTTTTGGTGGATACATGTTGATTCCGGTGTGCACGCATATCCAAATCAAGTTCCACGAAAGTTTAAACATCCGCGTTGACGATACGTGCCTTTTGGTATAACTCGCACACGATAAAGTTGCCTCGTTTGGCGGGACGTACCCTGTATCGCAAGATTTTAGATGTTTTAAAAATAAGTTTTTGGTCGTTTTGGAACAAGAATAATTTAACCATTATAGCAAACTAATAAAAACAAAAAAAATAGTAAAAATCTTGGTTATATTGTGAAGAAGTTCCTTTAATTATATTTGGAAAATAATTAATGAGTTGGTGGTAAATTGGGCATAAACATGGGGGTTTGGATCAAAATTCTGAACTGTTTCCGAACAATTTTTCGGCCAACTTCCGGTCGATTTTTTGATCAAATCGGGGTGCCTAAATTCATTCCACTTGAAGAAAATCCTAGAGGTTTAGGTTATGAACATATCAACGAAGACGGAAAGCAAATCGGACGAGCAGGAGGGTGGAAGCTTCGTACGAAGGAGGGGTCGCACGGCTGTGCGCTGCGAGCAGGGGGGCAGATCTGCGGCGGCGGCTGCTGCCGTGCTGCCGCTGCGGGCGGTGGTCGGCGGTCGGTTCCTCCGGCGGGGTAATAGCGGGCGGCGGTCGCCATGGGTGATGGGTTAGGTTTAGGGTTTAGGTGTTATATATATATATATATATATATATATATATATATATATATATATATATATATATATATATATATACATATACATATATATATGTATAGAAAGAGAGAGAGAGAGAGAGAGAGAAAGAGAGAGATAGGGTGTAGAAGCATGAAAAATATGCTGCAGAGTTGTACGCAGTATTTCAGTGCTGTGTGGCGTAAAATATAACTTCAGAGCCATCGGCGTACAACAGAGCTTTTTCGCTAAGTACAACGTAAAATATAAGCTCAAGGACAACCCGCGTAGAGCAGTGCATTCAGACTGCTTTAGCGTAAAAAGGTTGTTATACCGCTTTTATGGCGTAAAACTCATCCGCTTTTAATGCAGCATGGAAGTATACGAGGAACGCTTCGTATTCCTCGAATGAACCGATCAAATCATGCAGTGAACCTGACGTCTGACTCCTGACAAAGAGTACTGCACGACTATCCGGACGACGGCTGTAATGATAGCGCGGCACAGCGACCCAAACCGTCGTTTAGTGACATTTTCTTGGCATAAAATGCTTTTACGCATACAAGGGAATATGATGCCTAGTTTTACACAGGCAGATGTGAGCCTTTACGCTCCGCAGAAGACAAACAGACTGCCACGTCAAAAGCTGCTCTTTGTACAGAGCTCGAGGTACGTCTCTGCATTTAATATTCAGGATGGAGGCAGATCTCTGTATTTAATGCATGAGATTGGGTTATATTTTTAAAGACTGAGCGAGCCATAATTATAGCTAATACGTCCACATCATCACTTTTGCACTTTACGCCATCAGGCTATTTTCAGCTATGGGAGTACGCCGTACGCTATCTCCTTGGAATACGCCACCGGGCTATTTTCAGCTAAAAGGAGCACGCTGTACGCTATCTCCTTGAAATATGCCAACTCAGGCTACATTTGCATTGGTGCATATTAAGGCTATTTGGTCCAGAATTCGCTCAAGGCCTCAGTCAAGGAAGGAGGATCAGCTATCTTCTACGCTATCTACCTGTCTATGCAGCATCAGGCTTCTACGCCTACTCAACTTCTACGCCTACCTGGCCTCTACGCCAGTTTGATAACTATTTGGCTTCTACGCCATGGTGACAGTTATTGGCTTCTATGCCAACCTTTTCTACGCGAGGGACAACTACCTACGTGGCTTGCATGCCGTGATCTTCGCAGCAGTTATACGCATTATCTCTTAATGGGACACGTGTCACACGCAGGTTCAGAAGATCATTTATACGTGGGTAGCGGTTATTGTAATCGTCACGTAAAAAGTGCCATACTCTCCACTACCCGACTTCTACGCCGACTGGATGGTTACTGTCACTAAAACCCTATAAATAGAGACCTCTATTGACAGAGGTCTGGGGTCGAAGGGTTGAAAGGTTGGAGAATAGAAGTCGAAAAATTATAGAGAGAGAAGAGCTCAGACAGAGAGTAGTGATCGACGATTTTGGCATCAAGCATCCACTCCCCTTTGCAATCTTCGAAGCTTTTTTCTGCCTTCTACAATACTTCTTCATCATCGTGTGGTCCAAGGGACAAAGTGTCGACTACAAATCAGACTCCTATAGCAATATTTACCCAGATTAAAAATTTGTACTTGACATCCTCGTATAGGATTAATTGTACTTCTTGTTTGTAAACCAAAGAGCGGGTTTCGTATAAACCTTGTTTTATTTCTTTCGTTTATTATCAAACACAAGATGGTGACTCTACTGGGGACCTCTTTCTCATCTGAGAAAAAAGCAATTGCTCAACACGATATTGTATCAGTAGGATCCATAAAGAAGACCCTGGTCGTACAGTTCGACCAGTTCGCCTACGAAGATATGCTTCGAGCAGGGGGTAGCTTTCACTCTATCTCTCTGTCCAAGACAACAGGAAGCTGCGTAAGGTCTGGATGCCCAGAACATCCCCTACCATTTCTGCCGACTCTCCGGTTTCTCCGACCAGCCAGGTTGTAGCTGCACAACCTTCGCGCTCCGCACGTAAAGCTCTGTCTCCCGTCTGTGATGTGGCAGACAAAACTTCTGACAATGCCTCAGTGCTAGTCCAGAAGTCTACTTCGTGCTCCGTACGTAAAACTCTGTCTCCCGTCTGTGATGTGGCAGACAAAACTTCTGACAATGCCTCAGTGCTAGTCCAGAAGTCTATTCCGTGCTCTGCGCGTAAAATTCAGTCTCCCGTCTGTGACGTGACAGACAGAATTTCTGACAATGCCTCAGCGCCCAATCAGAAATTCCAAACACGCTCCGCGCGTAAAAATGCATCTGCCCTCCGTGGAAATGCAAATGATCCCTGCAACTTATGCAAGGGAAAATAAGTGGCGGAATTCTCAACTTCTCGGCCTTTACGCCAGCAAGAGAAGAATCTGTCCGCCCTCCGGATTACACGAGAGGCTAATGGCAGACTGAGCGCCTCCTCAGTTTTATGCCAGCCTGAGCAGAGTTCCAAATTATGCCAGGTTAAGCCCCCTAGCATAAAAAAGGCTCAGTCTGTGGGAACATATGCTCCTCATGGATCATGTGCTGCTCACATGGCTGAATTGCTCTACTCGTATGGTAGAAAAAGTGTTCCGGTCCCTAATTTCCACAGGCCCAATAATGTAAAAAGGCAAGATAAGCCTTCTTCCTCTTCTGAGACTAATGTTGCTGATTTGCGTGATCTTTTAATCCAAAGACGCAGAAATAGGAGTCATAAATAGGTTTCATTTCCCCTAACTGTCAAACGTGGGAAGATTATATGGAAAGATGCATCAACATCTAATGTCGTCATGACATATGGGCCACATGAAGATTCCGTCTTTATTGTTCCCCCAACTCACGATGACCAGCATCTAATAGTCTTCGGGCGCATGCGGAACAGCCCGATTATACAAGAAGAATCTCGTGAATCTGATGCTAGGAAATGCAAACCCACAGATATAGCCCACAAGCTTTAAAGATTATACAAAGCATGGGTTATGATTTGAAGTTGAAACAAGGCCTCAACTATGAAAAATGCAGACGAACACCATTGCAGGGTAATTCTTACTATCGATAAGCTCATTTTGGGTTGGGGTATACGACATCTCCTGCAAACTCACGACCTCAAGAGTCTGAGACAGGAACTTCTAAATCAGCTTCTGTGGGCAAACGCCACGACATGTCTGGGGGTAGCCTACCTCGACAAAATAGGGTAGCTTCCAAAGCTGGGGGTAGAATTCCCTCAAAATCCGAAGATGATGCCACGATGACGATCTTCTCGGAAGACCATAAAACTCAGGCATCGGGAGCCCGAAGGCCAAAAGGGACTTTCTCCTTCAATGAAGATGACATCATTGAAATCTTTAATATGTTGATGAAGGAACACAAACTTCGGCTACCCAACATCAGATATCCTGAGAGGGCTGGCAAAGTTGATGACCCAGATTATTGTCTCTTTCATCGGTACATTTATTATCCTACAAAGGCGTGCTATGTACTGAAAAGAAGAATCCAGGAGTTGATCGACGCCAAAGTCATCACTTTGTATCTTTAAACGAAGGGACGATCATTGCAAATTGGTTTTTCTCTAACATGATAATTTGCTCCCCTCAGGAATATACCTGATGATGATTTCCTAAAATTTCCCCAGTGGATTCTTCAGGACTATCCTCACTCAGGAAAATCACTCCACAGTAAATTGTTCAGACATAAGTTCATGTCCATATTACCTCTGAACTATTGTCCAAATATTTTATTTCTTTCCCCAGAGAGTTTGTCATGTTCATATTACCTCTGAACATACTTTTCGAGTTTTTGACTATCGATTATCATGTTCATATTATCTCTGACATCGGTTGTCATCTCAACTTAACACCCGTACTTAACTCTAAGTACGTCAGTGGTGTTGAGTCCACAAAAACTGCCATGTCCATATTACCTCTGAGCAGATGTATACCTCCATCCCCGATGGAGTCACAACTCAAGAGTTTGTCATGTTCATATTACCTTTGAACAAACTTTTTGAGTTTTTGACTATCGATTATCATGTCCATATTATCTCTGATACCGGTTGTCATCTCAACTTAGCACTCGTACTTAAAATCTAAGTACGCCAGTGGTGTTAGGTCCACAAAAACTGCCACGTCCATATTACCTCTGGCAGGGCTTGTACCAAACCTATTATTTGCACTCTCGTACGCAATAATTGATAGGTCCACCAAAAATCCCCCAATGAGATGTCCTCAACAAATACGGTATCATACTACGTCCATATTACTTTTAGTATGATGTCCAAAATTCGCAAAAATAATCATAAAGAAATGGAGGGCCCTTATATGATTGCAAATCGCGCTTACAGATTAGCTAAGCCTAAATGGAAATTCGGCAATGGTTACTATCAACTGCAAATTCCAGAAGAAGTACTATATTTGATCTCTTTCGTTTAACGGAGTATGACGAAGATCTTATTCTGACGATACCATGCACAAAGGTTAGCTGGATCATATTCTATCAGGTTCATGTGACCTCCGAATAGATATCCTTAACTAATTTGTAAACCTATTATATTAATGATACCTCTGATAGTGTTTAGTATACAAATTTAGTTGGATTATATTCTTTCAGGTTCACGTTAACTCTGAATAGATTTACATTCAGCAAAACCTTAACGAAAGAATGTCATGTTAATGATACCTCTGATATCACTTTCACCCTAGCCTATCATATTCTAAAATGATGGGCCCACAAAGTCAGAAAATGTGTCTTTATTATCTCTGAGAAATTACAGGAGAAATAAAATAGTACATCATTGGGGAGGAGAAGTCAAATCACGGATCTGCTGCGCCAGTGCGGCCATCTTCTCAGTCCTGGAGCTTAAAACGGTAGCGCGTGCCTGCTCCAGTCATACCTCGTCATTGCTCAGGAGGGACAGTTCGGATCTAGCCTGAACAAAATCAGCACAGGCGACTCCTGCACTCGCCAAGTTCTGTTGAGCTATATCCCGTCGACCATTCACCACATCTAGAGCTTCCGATGACTGAGAAGCCCACTCCTTTGCCTGAGCAAGTTTTGCTTCCAGTCTGCTGACCCTCGCTATATTTCCTTCATGCTCGGCCTGGCACTTTGTTTGAAGAGGAATCACCTTCTCCAAGACGACTTTTTCTTCATCCATCTCCTGCTGATGTGTCTGGATGGATTTATTTAGGCCTTCCATCTGTTCAGCAACCTGCGCAGTTAGGGAGTCATATTCAGCCTGGACCAGGTCTTCAATGCTGCCTTGAGATAGCTGCAAATAATCGTTAATGGGTTGTTCCAAACCATTAACTATCTGCTCCAGTGTGTCAGCTCTCCCAGCGTCTTTGAATTCTCTGATCGGCGCTATCGCAAACTGGGAGGACCTCCTCAGAGCCTCGAAGCCTAGATTCTTCTCCAGCACCATTGATATTAGCGTTTCCAAAGTGGTGTAGAAAATGCTAGTATACTGCTCAGTCAGCATGGCAAGATCCGAATGGACGCTGGGAGTAGCTACAATATCGATGAATCTTCCTCTAGGAATGA
Source organism: Iris macrosiphon (assembly GCA_036927795.1). Lineage (NCBI taxonomy): Eukaryota > Viridiplantae > Streptophyta > Magnoliopsida > Asparagales > Iridaceae > Iris > Iris macrosiphon. Next base: position 104,205,328 of record JAYESA010000003.1, on the reverse strand, counting down.
CTGCAGACGATGTTGCCACAGTCGTCGCCTCAACAGATGGTGCGACAAAAGAAGCGCCAACAACGGACGAAGTAACCGGCGTACTCAAAGGAGGCATTATCGTAATGACATGTTCATCCTCCTCTCGAGATATCGGAACCATTTCGGGCGAGCCGGCACCCGAAAATGTTCCCTCTTCGAAGTCGGGCACCTCCATGTCATCGGCAGGAGTTAAAACAGAACCAAAAGGTGCGTCAACACTGCCCTCCCCGTAGATATCTTCCCCTGAAAAGAAGACAAGAGAAAGTTAATATCAACATGATGTTAATTTTTTTAAAAGAGACGTAAAGACAACATTTACCCATGGTCGATGGTATATATGTCGCGTCTGCAGCCAGTACAGCTAAATTATTTCTTAATGATGCTAAGCGAGCTGTCATACCTGGAGAGGAGGGTGCACCAAATAATGACTGAAGGTAGTCATCCAAGTCTTCACCCAGATCCAATCGAGGTTCATCAGGTAGAATCTCGCTGGGTATAATTACAGACGCGGCAGGGGTTTCTCCCGTTGCTGATCTGGATAAAGATATCCTTATTTGGCTCGGCCTCGAAGGCGATCTCGTACCACTACCTGAATCGGTAGCTGCGACAGCAGCTTCAAGCAAGGATTCTCCGGCACTGCCAGCCAGAACTGTAGAGGTTCCCTCTCTAAAAGGCAAGGAACCTCCAATCAAAGGATCGTCCCTAATAGGGGAAACAGCAGGTTCACTTCTAGGAACCTCAGGGTGGGAAGTCCTAACAGGACCACCAACCGTCTTCTTCTTCTTCTTGCGAGGGGAAGTCTCCTTCAGAATAGGAGCCCTTCGCTTACCAGAGATAACCAGAGGCCCTGCAGGCGGAGGTATTTCACCTCTCGGTACTGCCAATAAAGGCTCATCTCGATTGACAGAATTTTTACCCTCGTTAGAGGAGACTGATGGGACATCGTCTCTTCCAGCGGACTTAGAAGAGGGCATCCTAAAACTTCTACGCATATCAAAATCGCGATGGAAGGTATTGACGGCCACGTAAAACTGGGAGTACGAATGGAGGATGTGCAACTCCATGGAGAAAGAAGTCGCAGGTATAGTGAAGGTCGCTCTAGTATAACCCATTATGAAGTACCGCCATCCTCTCACTCCATCGATAAGTCTACCCCTGGACTTGAAGCTGGTGATTGCATTGCCTACGTGCAGCTGGTCATACCCAAACTGCCTGGCGAACCGACTAGGCAGATAGGGCTCCAAAAAGCAATAGTCTTCACTTCTGTACAATAAATGGGAGGGTCTAATGCAGACCAACCAATAAAAAGCTTCAGGAGAAAGAACGATCTTCCTATCACCTAAGTCTTGAAGTCTCGTCCCCTGTTGATTGAGATGTATAGTGGGGACGGTACAGAAGAGCTTTCAGCTGTGAGCAAAATTTAGTGTCCGCCGACAGTCTAAAACTGTGGTCACGTTCCAGGTAGAATTCTTGTAATTCAATAAGAAATTACCCCCCGAACTACTATCGGAACCAGGAGACATCACCTTGGGGTTATGGAGAATTAACCATCCCTTCAAATACAGGAACAGTAATTCTACCCTGGGAAAGCTGTCACGCCATGTTTCATCGGCAAGCAGCCCATCAGTAATGGCCCTCAGGCCAGCTTGTATGCGGCATACCATGGCAGGGAGCAAGCCCAGTCTTGCCCCGAACACCAGACACACTGCAGGCCATAAGGTGTTGCGGTGGATGCGATCCGAAGACACAATGCTAGGTACTACCAGACGGCATAGCCATACAGAGGGGAAGCCAGCCAGTTGATCTTCCCTTGAGAGAGGCCTGCGGTAATGCCTCAAATAACTGTAGGCCTTAGTGCCTGCAGGATATTTCCCTATCCCTTCGTCGAGAATTTGATCTGAAGCCCCGGCGTCTTCAATAAGGTCATCGACTACTTGAGCACTAAGCACGCTCAGAAAGCTCAGAGGCTGATCCTTGCTATCCAAGACTTTCTCTGGCTTAGCAGCCCTGGCCCGGTGAAAGAAGAGGTAGGACGCCTATTTATTGGTATGAGCCAAATCAGAGGGCTCATTATAAAAGGCGGTGCAAGCAAGGTAGTGGCACATCAGCTCCTGGTATACTGCCACTACCCGAGGGTCTGTATCCCCCAGCTCCCGGTTTGTAGGAACATACTCTTTATAAGGAGTATCCCCCATTGGCAGTCTTGAAATCTCTGTCATTTCGTGAAGGGCCAATCCCAACTCCCCCAATAGAGTGGCGAAAGTCCCGGTGAGCGAGATATATCGCTCCATCAAAGCCAGAAACATGTTGGGGTTGAGAGGTAACCCAACATTGGTAGCACTCACAGCCGCGTACAGACCAATGCTCTCCAGCTCAGTCTAAAAATGCTTCAGGACCCAGTCAGCTAAACGAGCCCATCAAAGATTTGTAGGGGTAACCCACCCATTGGTCCGAGGATTAACCTTGGTGTATACTCCTCCATGCCCCATGAAGTCATTGCAGAAAGTCGGTAATTGGACTGGTTGGAGCAGTGAAGTATCTTCACTCGGGACACTGCCTGGATACAATCTCCTGAATGGCATTACAGAGCCGGAAGGGCGACTGACAAATGACCCTTGGTCGGATCCTTTCTGGTAAAATATCTTCCCCGGCTGGCCGTGAAGATTGGAAGTCAGGATCCACGACATCCTCCTGGGATGTTAGCATGGAAGAATGCCGAGATAGGGTAGTCTCTCAGCATCTTGGGCAGATACAGGACCAAGCCCCTGGCAGGAAAAACCCAGAGTTCTTTCTTGGGCTTCATCTGGGATTGTTTGTCAATCATATCCCCGAAGAAAAAAGCCAATTTTATATATTGTGCCCTGTCTATATGCGTCAAGGGCTCCCCATTGATCATGCTCAACAACATTCGTTCCCCTTGGGACGATATCAGATTTTCCCTTCCTTCAGGATACTGGGGTCCGGAGATAAAAAATGTCACGTGGGACAAATCCTCCAGGTAATTGGAGTTCAGCATTCCAGCAGCAGAACCCATCACCTCAGCCAAAGGAGATATCTGCAAGTTAACTACAAAGTGCAAGAAAAATAAGTCAGTTTCTCTACTAGACGTTGCAGTCTTGCAGTTTATGCCGAAGATCAACAGTCTGTGCTTTTACGCCAAGACTGTGAAAACTTAATTTTTTTACGCTGGAATCTTATTCCAAGGCGTAAAATCCAAGATTTGCAGTATACACAAAAAATCTGACAGTCGGTATTTTATGCCAGATTGCCAAAGTTTGAGTTATTATGCCAGAATTTTCATCCAGAGCGTAACACTCAAAGTTTGTAGTATACGCCAATTTTTGACAGTCAAAGCTTTTGCGCCAGACTGTGAAAACATAGAGTTTTTACGCTGACACATTAAAAATGTGGGCGTAAAAGATAAAATATCTTTGTGCATCATCTTCCTCGAAGAGGCTATCAGCACAGGAGACGACCTAGCGCGTTCACGTACAACGTGTGCGAAGGGTTTTCTTCGTTCTAATCGTCCCAAATACTTTACCTATAACGCCCGGTGCACAGCTCGTCGGTGGGATACTTCGTTCAGAATGAGGATCACCTTGCCCGACGGGAGTCGCTCTTGCTTGGGAAGAGGAGCGAGAAGAGGAGGCAGCCTTCTTTTCCTTAGAGGAGGAGATTGGTTTTGGTGCCATTGCTAAAAACTCAGAATGCTCAGAGAGGAAACGAAGGAGAGAACTTAAAGAGACGAAAGCTTTCTTTTGTAAAAGACAGGTGAAGAGTCTTCTCTGAAAGCCTTGGGATATATATAGAGTTCAGATGGACTCCTCGAATCCCTAACAAAATCCGATATTTAATATTCGGTTATGATTGGGGACTACGTCAGCCTATTACTCAGGGAAGGCGGACAGTCAGCGAATTCAAAAAGTTTTCGTGCAAAGTAGATTCGTGGTTTTATGCCAAGGAGCTTTTTACGCTCGGCAGCTACAAATCTACGATTTTACGCTCAGAGGCTATAAGTCTATGGTTTTACACCCGAATGCTTTTACGCTCGGTAGCTTTTACGCTCGAGAGACTACAAACCTATGACTTCACGTTCAGAAGCTACAAACCTATGATTTCACGCTCAGTAGCTTTTACGCTCAGAGGCAACAAATCCACAACTTCACGCTCGGAAGATTTTCTTTTCAGAGGCTACAAATCTACAGTTTCTACGCTCGGATGCTCTTATGCTCAGCAGCTTTTACGCTCGAGAGGCTACGAACTTATGATTTTATGCTCATCCATATTTACAGATCTATGACTTTCCGCATATCTGAAAATACGCAGGCCAGAGTATGCGTATATGTATGAACAAATCTCAAAGCGGTCAATTGCAAGGGTTCACGCAAAAGATGCTCCTTCTTGACCTCAAAATATCCCAAGTACCCAAAGCATGCAGAGTTGTAACCCCCTGATTTTTCAGAAATTTTTAATTTGGATTTTTCACAATTTTCTGTAATTTTCTAGAATTTTCAAGAATTTATTTTAGATTCAAATATAATTAAAAATATTCCAAACTTTTATTTTATGTTCTAAATAATAAAATATATTTTCTAGAAGTTTTTGGGAATTTTCTGAGTATTTTTAGTATTTATTGGGAGTTATTTAGGCTAATAACTAATTTTTAGGACTTGTAGAATTTATGGTGCAAGCTCAGGAATATAAAATGGACCCATGTTATTTTCTAAGGTTTATAATATTATTATATATTTTCTGGAATTATTTCAGAATTTGTGGAATAATGTTAGTATTTATTTTTAGTTTTATGGCAAAACTAATTTTTAGAGCTTCTCCTAATTATAGTAGGAAATCTATGAATATAAAATTATCCCAAATATTTTTCTAAGGTTTTTTTGGTTCAAAATATATTTTCTGTAATTTTTCCAGTTTTTTATGATTATTTTTAATGTTTATTTTGAGTTATTTAGATTTAAAACGACTTAAATAATGTTTTGATAAAGGCAAATCAAAAATAAGTAATATAAATAAAACCATTCAATCAGATTCTGACACATGTCAGCCTATAGATATCCATTCAGCCGCAGGTACATATATATATATATATATATATATATATATATATATATATATATATATATATATAATATAATAACCCTAATTATCTCATTATTTGAGAGAGAGAGAGAGATTTGGGAGAATTGTCATCTAGGGTTTCTTCATCTTCCAGAAGCCATTGCGCATAGCTCCAGACTCCAAACGAGGCCTAGTTTCTTGCGTTAGAACGATATTGAGGTTAGCTTTCTGATTATATAATTTGTTTTACAAAATTATTAGTATTAAATTCTGGAAAATTCGTAGAGCACAGCATGTCCAAAAATAGACGTATTTCGATGTTTTCGCAATTTCGGGAGAACCCGGAATCAGAATCACGAACCGTTTAAAGTTTCGAAAATCTAATGTCGAGATAATCGACATATATTTTTTCCAGAATTTAATTTGAAGTATTTATATACTGTTAATTCTGTAGAACTTCTAGGTTAGAATTTAACCATCGGTGCACAATACAAAATTTGTATGTGCCATAATTCCCAAACAAATTTAAATTCGGACGAGCCGTAAATTCTAGTATGTTTTTGATGCTGAAATCTACAGAAAATCATGCATGAAAGTCGAGTTTGTGTCGGTTGACTTTTGGTCAACAGATCGCCTCGATTTGCGTGCCATGAGTCTCGAGTTGATAAAATTCAGTTTCTTTGGACAAAATTTAGGAATTAACATAAAAATCAGAATAATAAGATTAAAATAGGATTTTAGAGTAATTATTCTAGAATTAAATAAATTAAAATAAATTATCTTTTGACGTGATAAATTTGTAATACATAGGCTATTTGGACTGTGACTTGGACTCTGATTCATACCAGCAACAGGACCCCAGGCAAGTGTACCTTGCCAAACTCTGCAGTATTGTTATATATTTTCCTTGCTTTATTATATTGCTGTGCATGCTTAACCTAGGGCCGTGTGACGTACTTAGCGTCCGATTATAGTCGGGTGCCAACACCGTACGCGGAGTTGTGTATTATCATCTAGACATGGATATTTGTGACCCTCTTTATTCTCGTATTTGTCCTATCAAGTACACTATAATCCAGGACACTTGACACTATTTATGAGACAGAATCTTCCTGAGATATTCATGGTGATTCTGTGTAGGATACATGTTTTATGACATAGACATCATATTCATAGATATTAGATGACTTGCTGCATTAGATATGATCGTGCGTGATATAGACATGGTGCATCATGGACATGAGACGTGTGATTACATTGGGTGGGGAGAGACACACAAGCTACAGGATGAGTTTATATATATATAAAACATAGTAAACACATAGTAAACACATAGTAAAATACATAGTAAATACTGCTACCGGCTTCAAGACACAGAGCTTGTAGTAGTCTCAGCCTGAGTTTAGTGATGCTCTCAAATTGCATTTTCACATAGATGGTTACCCTATTTATTTTATTTACTATTATACTGCATTTTGGCATGTCGATTTATGTACCTTGTTATGTCCCCTGAGGACCTGGATACCGGACTTTGTCCCCAGGACTAGCAGACGAGATCGACCCCGAGTTACACGGGACAGGAGCATTAGCAGAAGATGGAGCAGGAGCAGACACTGGAGCAGTACCAGATCCAGTAGACGATTGATCCCCGAGGGTATCATCTGGGTATAGGCTTTCCCCATACTCGGTATTTGCTGTGGTTATCTTTATTCTTGTATCTTGACAGATGTATCAGACTCATTATCGGGTTATTTTCCCGAGTTTATATCATATTGAGATTGATCTTGCTTTATGATTCTGATATTGTTGTATTCATTTCTGTGGATGAGATTAGTATATCTAGACCATTATTATTGTATTACAGCTTAAGTACGCCCCGATGGATCCATTAAATTGGGTTTGTCCATCGGTGTGTGCTGCTGGCCATTGCCACGTATCTAGTCCCTCGATATTTTGGGACTGGGGCGTGACATGGTTTTTGTGGTGGCCCATGCAGGTCGACGACTAAATTGTTCGGTTTCAACTTAGGAACCAAGCAAGCCTGCAATAAGGATAGGATAAGTTTTTGGATCTCATCCACTTGCTTGAATCATTCTTGACATCTATATCGGATTCGAATTAATTTCTTGACTTGCATCCTGCCTTGATTTTCGTGCGCCTCTTATTGTTTATTTTGGTTGTTACTCTAAACTTTTTATTATGTGATTGGTAATTATAACTTGACAGTTTGAGTTAATCTTATAGATGGTGACCTAATGATTACCCCTTAGCTTTGAACCGCGTAATTAGTACCCCACCTCGATACAAGTTATCTTTTCTTTCCCTTGAGACTAGTAACCTGTCCATTCTCACTATTGACACATGACCTATGAGCACTATGATTAAGACTTAAGATGACCATTACTTATGTAATACCATAGGAGACCCTAATAAGAGTTCTATTTTATTTAGATGTGCAAGGTTATTTTGCAGGACCCTCTTAAGACTGTCACAATATTAGTTTAATTCTTATAAGTTGGGTTGTATGCCTCACAACATAGTACCAACCTAGCCCTATTGATGAAGTGACTTAGGATGACACAACTTTAGACTTGCATAAGACGACAGTATTTATTCAGACGATAGAATTTAGAGGTCCTTGCCCCCATTTGGTCGACTAGCGACATAGACAAGGAGTTGTATGATAACTGTAGAGATTGTAGAGTCTTTTATTATTGTTGCTTATTTTGTTTCTGTTTGTGAACTCGAATTGATTTGTACCTTCTTTCATCATCATCTAGTGTACTTATAATTTTTGTACTACCTTGACTTATGCTGCTATATTATAGCCTAGTTTTTGTAAGCTTATTCTTTATCAAGCTTGTTCATGACATATGTGTTATTGGGGCCTGATCAACCCCACTAATACAATTGTCTATTCAGAATTAATGTATTATGGTCTGATCAACCTTAGTGCATTTTGGTTCGCTCTTCACACGACTACTTTACGTGGATTGCGATATATAGTTGACTAGTAGACGCCTGTACTTACCCTCTAGATATGTCTGAGCAGATCGTATCGGTTACATAACTGTACTAATACGAGCATGCAAACAAAGGATTACCAAATAGGATTTCAATCCACAACTGCTTTGACAATTCCTAATTGAATTCTTTGAACGCCTTGATCTCAATACTTCTATTCTATTACGCTGCCCTTGAACTCTTTATTATTGGTCTCCGTCTTCCCTTATTTCGGAAAGACGAAATATCGTGCTTGGTATAAATTGATACACAGAGAATACTAGATATACCCCATAGGCCGATCACATACTTGAGGATTATTCTTCGTAATTAAGGACATATCATATATGATATGATCGGCATTGAAGTTCGAGGATTGAATGACATGAGTAAACATATTAAGGAATATTCTCTTAAGGTATATAGCCTTATGTGATAGATGGGTAAATTCTAAGTTGGGTAGTAGTGCATTGTCAACTCGAGAGGAATTTCTTTTAGATTGTGATCGAGTAAGATTAAATTGGGAGAGGTTCAAGCCATTTTAATTTTGAGAATTTTAGAAGAATGACTAAGATGATGAGGATTAATGAATTGATATTGAGGACCCAATATTTATACCTTAAGTACATGATTTAAACAATGAAGGTAAAATCATCAACTTGAAATTTAGAGGATAAAAAGATGAAATTTCAGACTTGAACAATGGTGGACTGCATTTTAATTTTTTTTTCAAGTTGATGATTTGAGTTAAAATAAAAAACTTGATGGTTGGACTACCTATTTGAAATATTAAGAATGTGAATGGAATTTAAGAAGTTGAAGCATACAAAAATTTATAAGTGAAAATAGGAATAATAATGGACTCGAATTACTTCTAGAGGAGATTATGATAATTGGAGATCGTGAGGTAAAATTTATATGCGTATTTAAATCTTGAAGATGATATATGGATTTAATTTAAATTTGGATATGGATAATTTGAAAAAGCGAGAAGAGATAACCATAGGTTGAATTTGATTGTATCAGTGGTCATCTTAACCTAGAAGTGATTGCAATGGATATGATTAGGATTTTAATTATCGCAAGGAGATTGCGATTGACTTGCCTTATGTACACGAAAGATTAACAAATTATGCCTTATTTTAATTTTGAGGACGACATTGTCTTAAGTTGGCTGGATTGTGAAACCCCCTCACCTAAGAAGTAGACCTACTTGGCTTAGATAGTGAGACTAAGGCTAGCTCGAATCCACTTAGGAATAGAACACGATATTTTTCATTTAGTTTTATAACATGGTATCCCTCGGCGCGCCTTACCATTGCTTCGATAATTGGAGCACTTCCCTAGTCATGCCTTCCTACAAATTCCACACCTTGTCCTAGACATGCCCATCCTCCAATTTTCATCTTTGTGTAATATTTCAATTGTTGGGTGCTTTTATGCAAAAGAGCATTTAGGTGTCCACACTATTGGACATGACACACGAAGAAACCTATTTTCACTCATGTGAATTTCTTCCATGATTTTCGGAATGTGCAACGTGCAACATCGTCCACTCCGTTAAACCTAGCCTTGCATTTTAACCAATACAAATCTTAGACCATCCTTGACTTCTACCATGGCTTAATTTTAATTTCGAGGACGAAATTTTTATAAGTTGGGTAGATTGTAACCCCCTGATTTTTCAGAAATTTTTAATTTGGATTTTTCATAATTTTCTGTAATTTTCTAGAATTTTCAAGAATTTATTTTAGATTCAAATATAATTAAAAATATTCAAACTTTTATTTTATGTTCTAAATAATAAAATATATTTTCTAGAAGTTTTTGGGAATTTTCTGAGTATTTTTAGTATTTATTGGGAGTTATTTAGGCTAATAACTAATTTTTAGGACTTGTAGAATTTATGGTGCAAGCTCAGGAATATAAAATGGACCCACGTTATTTTCTAAGGTTTATAATATTATTATATATTTTCTAGAATTATTTCAGAATTTGTGGAATAATGTTAGTATTTATTTTTAGTTTTATGGTAAAACTAATTTTTAGAGCTTCTCCTAATTATAGTAGGAAATCTATGAATATAAAATTATCCCAAATATTTTTCTAAGGTTTTTTTGGTTCAAAATATATTTTCTGTAATTTTTCCAGATTTTTATGATTATTTTTAATGTTTATTTTGAGTTATTTAGATTTAAAACGACTTAAATAATGTTTTGATAAAGGCAAATCAAAAATAAGTAATATAAATAAAACCATTCAATCAGATTCTGACACATGTCAGCCTATAGATATCCATTCAGCCGCAGGTACATCTATATATATATATATAT
>JAYESA010000003.1:104186376-104194798 GCA_036927795.1 Iris macrosiphon | reverse complement strand
TTAACATAAAAATCAGAATAATAAGATTAAAATAGGATTTTAGAGTAATTATTCCAGAATTAAATAAATTAAAATAAATTATCTTTTGACGTGATAAATTTGTAATACATAGGCTATTTGGACTGTGACTTGGACTCTGATTCATACCAGCAACAGGACCCCAGGCAAGTGTACCTTGCCAAACTCTGCAGTATTATTATATATTTTCCTTGCTTTATTATATTGCTGTGCATGCTTAACCTAGGGCCGTGTGACGTACTTAGCGTCCGATTATAGTCGGGTGCCAACACCGTACGCGGAGTTGTGTATTATCATCTAGACATGGATATTTGTGACCCTCTTTATTCTCGTATTTGTCCTATCAAGTACACTATAACCCAGGACACTTGACACTATTCATGAGACAGAATCTTCCTGAGATATTCATGGTGATTCTGTGTAGGATACATGTTTTATGACATAGACATCATATTCATAGATATTAGATGACTTGCTGCATTAGATATGATCGTGCGTGACATAGACATGGTGCATCATGGACATGAGACATGTGATTACATTGGGTGGGGAGAGACACACAGGCTACAGGCTGAGTTTATATATATATAAAACATAGTAAACACATAGTAAACACATAGTAAAATACTTAGTAAATACTGCTACCGGCTTCAAGACACAGAGCTTGTAGTGGTCTCAGCCTGAGTTTAGTGATGCTCTCAAATTGCATTTTCACATAGATGGTTATATAGTTTACCCTATTTATTTTATTTACTATTACACTGTATTTTGGCATGTCGATTTATGTACCTTGTTATGTCCCCTGAGGACCTGGATACCGGACTTTGTCCCCAGGACTAGCAGACGAGATCGACCCCGAGTTACACGGGACAGGAGCATTAGCAGAAGATGGAGCAGGAGCAGACACTGGAGCAGTACCAGATCCAGTAGACGATTGATCCCCGAGGGTATCATCTGGGTATAGGCTTTCCCCATACTCGGTATTTGCTGTGGTTATCTTTATTCTTGTATCTTGACAGATATATCAGACTCATTATCGGGTTATTTTCCCGAGTTTATATCATATTGAGATTGATCTTGCTTTATGATTCTGATATTGTTGTATTCATTTCTGTGGATGAGATTAGTATATCTAGACCATTATTATTGTATTACAGCTTAAGTACGCCCCGATGGATCCATTAAATTGGGTTTGTCCATCGGTGTGTGCTGCTGGCCATTGCCACGTGTCTAGTCCCTCGATATTTTGGGACTGGGGCGTGACAAGAGTTCAACATTGAAAATGACTCTTCTTCTTGGGTCGATTGGAAGTTCATCCAGAATCCAGTCTAAATATTTCATCTATAGTTCAAGATGGCGACTCAATTTTGACAGCCGTTTCTCGCCCTATTTCAAGGGATTCTCGGGAAATCATTCTTGAAGATGATGGTTTGAACAAAAATTCTTTTTATCAGAAGTGATAGTTCAGAATTCTACGTAGTTCTTCATTCCAAACAGCAGGACAGTTCGAATATTCGACTTAAATGCTAAGCGGCTTTCTGCGCATCTTTAGTTATGCGTAAAAGACAGGATGGAACCAAATACTCTTTCTATCAGAGTCAGCATAAAGTTATCCAGACGTGTCGAAGATACACATATTTAGACTTCATCACAGCAAAATATATGACAAATAATCAGATGCATAAAAGAAGATGATTTTATTAAATCATGATTACATATGAGGGAAATCCAGTCTACAAAGGGTTTTTCTTCATCTTTATGATTACATATGAGGGAAATCTCGTCTACAAAGGGTTTCTCATCTTCATTTAAAGATCACCACCAGAATCTGTTCTACCAGGTTCTTGTGTTGGTGGAGATCTTCTTCCGTCTTCTTCAGCAGTTAGTCGGTTTCCGCGGCCGATTAACAAAAAAATGATTAATGGCGGGAGGATACAAAATTGGGCCTGTATAAATTATTCAAGAGCCCATCCTCCATATGCCATGACAGATTAAGTTAAGGTTTTAGACCCAACTCAATACTCGAAGAACAAGGCTAGTTTTTCTGCCCTCGTCCACGAATGACAGGAGAAAATACAGCTTGCAAGCTGTGTGGTCTAATGTGACCCTTCCTCTCTCCTGGATGAATCGTCATATGAAGTTGCTGATTATCCCGAGCAAAGGAAGCTATAATATCCTTCCATGATCCATCGTTGCAGAGGACATTTACTCGAAGACGCCTTCTTTTTCGGCTCCTTACATGCTGGAAGAACATGATCTTCTTCTTCCTTAAGTCGACCCGACGAACTTCGACAATCATCTCTGTATGGTGAAGGAAATGTGGGAAGAACAGGTTAACTCCTCAGCCTTTATATAGGCAAAAGAGAACACACCGGATTAAAATTCAGAACTGTTTCCGAACAGTTTTTTGACCAACTTCCGGTCGATTTTTTGATCAAATCGGGTTGCCTAAATTCGTTCCACTTGAAGAAAATCCTAGAGGGTTAGGTTGTGAACATATCAGCGAAGACGGGAAGCAAATCGGACGAGCAGGAGGGTGGAAGCTTCACACGAAGGAGGGGTCGCACGGCAGTGCACTGCGAGCAGGGGGGGCAGATCTGCGGCGGCGGCTGCTGCCGCGCTGCCGCTGCGGGCGGTGGTCGACGGTCGGTTGCTCCGGCGGGGTAATGGCGGGCGACGGTCGCCATGGGTGATGGGTTAGGTTTAGGGTTTAGGTGTTATATATATATATATATATATATATATATATATATATAGAGAAAGAGAGAGAGAGAGAGAGAGAAAGAGAGAGATGGGGTGTAGAAGCATAAAAAATACGCTGCAGAGTTGTACGCAGTATTTCAGTGCTGTATGGCGTAAAATATAACTTCAGAGCCATCGGCGTACAACAGAGATTTTTCGCTAAGTACAGCGTAAAATATAAGCTCAAGGATAACCCGCGTAGAGCAGTGTGTTCAGACTGCTTCAGTGTAAAAAGGTTGTTATACCGCCTTTATGGCGTAAAACTCATCCGCTTTTAATGCAGCATGGAAGTGTATGAGGAACGCTTCGTATTCATCAAATGAACCGATCAAATCATGCAGTGAACCTGACGTCTGACTCCTGACAAAGAGTACTGCATGACTATCCAGACGATGGCTATAATGATGGTGCGGCACAGTGACCCAAACCGTCGTTTAGTAATATTTCCTTGGCATAAACTGCTTTTACGCATACAAGGGAATACGCTGCCTAGTTTTACACAGGCAGATGTGAGCCTTTACGCTCCGCAGAAGACAAACAGACTGCCACGTCAAAAACTGCTCTTCGTACAGAGCTTGAGGCACGTCTCTGCATTTAATGCACAGGATGGGGGAAAATCTCGGCATTTAATGCATGAGATTGGGTTATATTTTTAAAGACGGAGCGAGCCATAATTACGGCTAATACGTCCACATCATCACTTTTGCACATTATGCCATCAGGCTATTTTCAGCTATGGGAGCACGCCGTACACTAACTTCTTGGAATATACCACCGAGCTATTTTTAGCTATAAGGAGCACGATGTACGCTATCTCTTTGAAATACGCCAACTCAGGCTACATTTGCATTGGTGCGTATTAAGGCTATTTGGTCCAGAATTCGCTCAAGGCCTCAGTCAAGAAAAGAGGATCAGCTATCTTCTACGCTAGCTACCTGTCTATGCAGCATCAGGCTTCTACGCCTACTCGGCTTCTACGCCTACCTGGCCTCTACGCCAGTTTGATAACTATTTGGCTTCTACGCCATGGTGGCAGTTATTGGCTTTTACGCCAACCTTTTATACGCGAGGGACAACTACCTACGTGGCTTGCATGCCGTGATCTTTGCAGCAGTTATACGCATTATCTCTTAATGGGACACGCGTCACACGCAGGTTCAGAAGATTATTTATACGTGGGTAGCTGTTATTGTAACCGCCGCGTAAAAAGTGCCATACTCTCCACTATCGGGCTTCTACGCCGACTGGATGGTTACTGTCACTAAAACCCTATAAATAGAGACCTCTATTGACAGAGGTCCGGGGTCGAAGGGTCGAAAGGTTGGAGAATAAAAGTCAAAAAATCATAGAGAGAGAAGAGCTCAGACAGAGAGTAGTGATCGACGATTTTGGCATCGAGCATCCACTCCCCTTTGCAATCTTCGAAGCTTTTTTCTGCCTTCTACAACACTTCTTCATCATCGTGTGGTCCAAGGGACAAAGTGATCGACTGCAGATCAGACTCCTATAGAAATATTTACCCAGATTAAAAATTTGTACTTGACATCCTCGTATAAAGATTAATTTTACTTCTTGTTTGTAAACCAAAGAGCGGGTTTCGTATAAACCTTGTTTTATTTCTTTTATTTATTATCAAACATGGGGGATGGAGTGGTTTGCTGTACGCGGGGGGGGGGGGCAAGAATTATTAGGTTAATGGGTTTAGTTAATGGGTTATTGGGTTTTTGTTTGGGTAGGGTTTGGGTTATAATATTTTTCTTTTATTTTATTTATATATATAGGTGTATGGCCATTTAAAAATAATTTTGGACCTCAATAAATTCTAAAAAAATGATACAATATATTATTAATAGTTGTATACCCAAAAATATATTTTTTGCATAATATTAATAATTAATTAAATATACATAATTATAAATTTAATTATATTATATATTATACCTAGCTAAAAAAAAAATTTCTTAATCACAAAAAAAATTCAAAATACCGAAAATATTAAATTCTAAAAATCAGGATACTTATAATACTTTAGAATACTTACAACAAAGTACGCAAATAAGATATCGCACAATGAGATATAAAATAGTTCTCTTTTATTGATAATGAACATCTGGTTACAGACTCTTGACCCAAAAGTAATAAAGACGTCGCACGGGCTTATAACTTGGATACAAAATGAGATAGCTGATCCATATATTACATACCTTACTAATATTTTAAAAGCACAAAACACCTTGGATGCGAGTTAGCACAATCGCCTAGGATCTTCGAAAAGGAAAGTGCGAGCTCCTTTCTTGATTATGTACTTGGGCTCCAAAAGTCACAACATGAATGCGCCTGATCAGGGAAGGGTTGGAGAAAGCTTCAGCTCCTCGCCGCGTCGCCTCGGCTCAGGGAACCTGCTGCAACGGGGGTCAGTACTTCAAAAAGTACCGGTGAGGACGAGCTAACCCAACATACTAATTCGACATCATATTCATGTGAACATGCAACATTATTATTATGTGATTGTTCTATCTTGCCCTAGTTCAATTCTTTATATACGATAGAATGAAATGACATAACAAAATATGTCACCGTTCGTTGACTTTACCTGTACTATCTTAACCACCTGTACAAAACTTATCATGAACTTCCCTGCCACGAAGACATAGTTAGTCTGTACAGTTTAAATATACATAAAGATTACTGTCTTGACTAGCCATCATGGACCATAGTCTTGGTAGACAGTGATGCTTGCAGCACAGGTAGAGAGCCCCACTACAAACTTCCGCCTCACTCGTGCTAAGTTGCTAGCACGACTAACTAATGTTCCGCCCGGGACGAACAGGCCCCGGTGCCCTGGCGACCATTTGCAGAAACCATATAACTTGTGCACAAGTTATCCATAACCATTGACGATCTGAACACTAAGTTAACATGCGAAGTATTTCAAAACATCAATATGAACGAAACTACTTTTGTACAGTGCGATGGCATAGTCTACTAGCTGATATGATCAATTCATAAGTTATGTACTATCCATTGAGTAGTTATAGATGAATAAGTTTTAACTACAACTGAACACAAAATAGTTATATATATAACGGACAAGCATGCAACAATTGCATGCTTGATCGTTATATTCTATTACAATATTATAGTGTTTCAAGTCTACTTCTTCTTTTATCTAACTCAATTTTATTCTTTTGGTATCGTTGATCGAAATGCACAAACGAGTCAATTTATTAAGAATAAAGACTTGGAAGAAGGGCATAAATTAGGAGTAAGGCCACTCACAAGTTGGTGAACTGGGAGAGAAAATGGGAGATCTATAAGACTCCTCTTGCGCGTCGCCTACACGATCAACTGCACGCACCAATAAATGATCAATATCTCCTGCTTCGGTCTCCAAGGGTTCGATATGAAATATAAAATCCTAAGAATGAAGGCAATAAAATCCATTAAAATCGTTCAAGAAAACGTAAATCACAAAACCAACAAGAAAGCAACCAAGCGGCATTAAAAATGGACAAGGAAACAAACGCAATGGAAAGGCCCCTCTCGACTCTGCCGTCGAGTCCTTCCTTGAGGAACGATCCATTAAATGTGGAACCTGATTTCGAAGAAACCAATCCATAACGAGGAAATAATCTTGATTCAATCTGTCCCGATTGAACGAAACCAAGTATTTCTTAGCCACGCTCCCCGAATAGGGCGAACGGAGCACTACATCTTAACCAACTAACAAAAAGTTTTGTCCTCAAAACTTAGGAACATAACTTACCCCTAAGAAATAATAAGGGAAACTTTTACTTCATATCCGATTCGAGTTCCCAGGTTGATTCCTCGACCGAGTGGTTCCACCAAAGAATGCGCACAAGCGAGACTGCACGGTTTCATAACTTCTTCTCTTTCCGATCTAAGATCTGAACGGGTTCTTCGGCGTACGACAAGTCTGCTTGCAGATCCAGCTGATAAAAATCTATCACGTGGTTTGGATCATGCGTGTACTTCCTAAGCTATGATACATGGAAAATATTGTGCACATCTGATAGGGCTGGTGGTAATACAATTTGATAGACAACTGAAGTGACTCGTCCGGGCCAACGAATCTCGGACTTAACTCCCCTTTTACTCCGAATCTTATAACTCTGCGCATGGGCGAGACCTTTAAAAAATACATGATCACCTTCATAGAACTCAAGGGGTCGACAACGAATGTCGGCATAGCTCTTCTGCTGGCTTTGTGCTACTTTTAATCGCTCTCGGATCAACCGAACCTTCTGGACTATTTGTTCAACTAGTTCTGACCCAAGGATTTGATGCCCCCCAACTTCAACCCAGCAGATCGATGACCTACACTTTTGCCCATACAGAGCCTCGTACAGTGCCATTTGGATGCTGGACTGATAACTGTTATTGTATGTAAATTCGGCCAACGATAGGTGGACGTCCCAACTTGACTTTGAATCGATTGCACAGAGACGCATCATATCTTCAAGTACCTGATTCACCCATTCTGTTTGGCCATCGGTTTAAGGATGGTAGGCTGAACTGAACTTCAACTTGGTCCCCATCGCTGACTAAAGGCTCTCCCAGAAACGTGATAGGAATCGTCTGTCCCGATCTGATACTATGAAAACCGGCACTCCGTGCAGCCGAACTATCTCATCAAGGTAGGTCTGGGCAAGGCGATCGTTTATCCAAATAAATTTGATGGCAATGAAGTGCGCTGACTTGGTTAACCAGTCGATGATGACCCAGATTATGTTGTTCCCCCGTCGCGTCTTTGGCAAGCTAACAATGAAGTCCATGCTTATGTGCTCCCATTTCTATTCCGGGATAGAAAGATTCTGCATCTCTCTGCCCGGTCTTTGATGTTCTGCCTTCACCCTCTGACAGATTATGCATTGCGACATGAAGAGCGCCACATCTTTCTTCATGCCGTGCTATCAGAAAATAATGCGAAGATCTTTATACATTTTTGTGCTCACGGGATGGACTGTATAGGATGCATAGTGAGCTTCCACAAGGATCTCCTTTCTGAGTTCGGTGTCGTTGGGGATGCATAACCTTCCGTTAACTCGTAAACTCCATTCTCATCTACTACAAAGTCCTTCGCCTTCCCTGCTAGAATCTGCTTGCGCATTTTCCTTAGGAATAGGTCGTCCCTCTGAGTATATGTGACTCTCTCTAACAAGTTGGGTACGAATCCCATCTGAGCAACTCGCGTGCCACGATATCGAATTCAGAGTTCAATGCCCATTTCCTCTAAGTCCCTATGTAACCTACGATCAACGGACAGGGATCCCGCAAACACTCGACTCAATACATCTGCTGCAATATTTTCTTTACCAGGTGTGTAGTCGATCGTCAAGTCATAGTCCTTTATTAATTCTAGCAAATGTCGCTATCGTAGGTTAAGGTCCATTTGGGTGAATAGATACTTTAAACTTTTATGATCAGTGTAAATTTGGCAAGCTACTCCATAAATATAGTGTCGCCATAATTTTAGCCCGAACACAATTGCCGCTAGCTCCAGGTCATGCGTAGGATAATTTTTTTTATGCTTGTTCAGTTGTCTGGATGCGTAGGCTATCACCTTATCCTGCTGCATGAGTACACACCCCAAGTCCTGTCTTGACGCGTCGCTGAATATTTAAAATTCTGAGGTCTCGTC